>ML248858.1:93501-136475 GCA_005239495.1 Nicotiana undulata
CTATATGTATTGGTAAAAAGAGCTTCACACATGTAATAATTGTGATGACTTAGCAATCTACGTGGAACAATGAAAACATGACAACTAGACGAAACTTCATGGAGAGGCACGAGACAAAGAGGCATGGATAGCATACCCACAAGAGAATGGGGTACGAGAATCTTAACCTAATTAAGGAGATGAAGAGGCGTGGGCAAGATGAATCCAGGCAGAATAAAAGACAGATTCAGAGATCTTCAATTAATGAGCCAAAAGTTACACAACCTTCACGCAACAGTTACGGTTAATCATTGTAATGTTACATTAATGTCATTATTAGTCATTAATGCTCAATTACTGAAAGGGACAGACGTTATATTAAGAATTTCCCTATATAAGGGAGTAAAATATAACTTGTAAGGACACATTCGAACTACTATTGTAATACACTTACTTTTTGTGCATCTTACTGCTTTCCAATTACAAATTAACTTGCAATTATTAGCTTATCTCTGGTTATCAGAAACCCGTGTTCTTCTTAAAATAACTTTGTCAAAGAATCCAATTCTTTGGTTAAACAACTTGGCCTTATGAATCCCTTATCTAGAAGATCTTTCAACAGGACTTTCAGCTCTTTCAACTCAGCTGGAGCCATTCTATACAGTGAAATATATATAGGCTTCGTGTCGGGGAGTAGATCAATTCCAAAGTCAATCTCCCTATCGGGAGGGACTCCGGGAAGGTCTTCGGGGAAGACTTCTGGGAACTCATTTACAATTGGTACCGACTGGAGAGTGGGAATCTGAGCATCTGCATCCTTAACTCGAACCAGGTGATAGATATACCCTTTGGAGATCATCTTTCTGGCTTTAAGATAGGAAATAAACCTACCCTTAGGTGTTGTTAATACCACCCAATTTTTCCCTATAATATTTTTCAAAAGCATGTATTCCTTCAAAACTATGCACTAACATCAATTGATATTTTTCCATAATTTCTACGTTTTTAGAAATTTTTAATTAATTTATTCCAGTATTTTATTTATATAAATAATTACAAGTTGCATCACAAATGACTTTATAACAATTTCATGGTTTAATTTTGCTATTTATATTCATATTAAGCTCAAATTATTTCATAAGTAGCCATATTTATATTTTTTGGTTACAATTGCAATAACTTTGTAATTATAGCCCATGTTACATTATTTTACCAGAAAATAGCTCATTGTATTTTTTGTTATTGAGTAATTATTTTTAAAATATTTCTATGCATGAAAATTATTTTTATAGTCTGTTAATTATTTTATAAAATATTTTTTATCAATTGTCTGGGTATTTAACACATAGCATTTTAATTTTTCAGACCTCACCTTTTTACCAGCCCAAAAACCCCTTTAATATTAACCCAAAAGGTTATCCCAAACCCCTTAGGCCTAGTCTGCATACCCCGACCCAATAAGCCTCGTCCAATCGTGGTCGTTGATCATTTTGATCAACGGTCCACGATGACCCTTACCTTAATTAACCCCCCTAACTTACCCAAACCCTTTTCATTCTCTCCAACTTCGCCGTCATCGTCTCCCCTCATCTCTCAACTCTCTCTCAACCTAACCCTAACCCTAATCGCCGTCACCGGCGAAGACCACCCTTCTATGGTGCTCCAGTGCATTCTCCGACCATCACCGGTCTCCTATACTCCATAGTGTTGATACCCAAATTTTTTTCCCCAAAATATTTTAAAAATTGCATATATAGCTTCAAAATCATGCATCAATAGCAATTGATATTTTTTCATAATTTTCCTATATCTTCTATTAATTTATCCAGCATTTTTATCTCTAATAACTAATTATAAATTGCATTATAAATGATTTCCAAAACATTTCTTGATTTAAGATATTATTTTTGATCCTATTAAGGGCAAGTTATTTCATAATTAGCTGATTTGGCACTATTTGGCTATAATTGCAACAGCTTTGCAATTATAGCCTAATTATATGTTTCATGCCTTTTCTTTTACTCACTAATTAGTTATTTGTATTTTAATTACTAATTAATCACTTTAATTTAATCCATTAAGCATCAATTTCACTTTTTTATATTTATTAGCCATTTTTATAAATTAATTATCTAATTTATGAGGTATTTTAAAAAAAAGCCATTTTTTAATTCAATACTAGCCTATTAAAATCAGCCCAAACCCCAATTAAAATAACCCGATACGACCCAAGCCCAAACCTCTACCTAACCCGGCCTAGGTCCTCTTAAATCCTGGTCGTTGATCATTTTGATCAACGGCTCAGATTACCCCTTTCCTAATTAAACCCTAAAGACTACCCTTCCCCTCTCTCATTTTCCCTCTCATTCTCTCTTCATCCTCCGTCGTGACACTCTTCTCTCCCCTCTCAATCTCTCTCTACTAGAACCGACATGGTTCTCACTGGCCATCGACTTGTCGGCCTTTATGGTGGTCTCATCACTCTCCTACCCCTATGGTTCGCCTACCCACACCGGGTATCATTACCCTGAGATCTTCAAGGGAACCAGACGCCGGTTCACCTCACCCCCATGACCTCTCATGTCATTTCTCGGCCGTTCACAGCCGTCCGAATAAGATTTCCTTATCTCCAGCTAGAACCAGTGGTTCTTAAGTTTTTTTTTTTCTCCTTCTCTTTGGATTGTCTCTATGAAACCCTAATCACTAGCCTCTGATTTTCCTAGATCTGCAGTAGATCTAGACGTATTATGAATTATTCTATTGTTTCTTCATAGGTTTTCCGATTTTCCCTAAAACGACTCTTCATCTTCAAAACTAGGGTTCCTGGCCCCTTTTTCAAAACGCTTTTCCTTTTGATTTTTGGAATTAATCTATGATTCTCACCATGTTTAAATGTTTGTTTAAGCTTTCTCTTCTATCCGAGTTATTCTTTTTGAAAACCCTAATTTTTCTAAGTTTTAATCTATGGCTCTGAGTTTGTTTTCGATAATATGTTTACTTGTTCTACTAGGTTTACTATGTCATCATGAATACTCTGTGATTTCGTGACTTTTGTCCTATATTTGCTTGTTAAGATTTCTGGATGCTATTATCCCTGCTTGTTATATGGTTCTACTCTATTTTTGTTCATCAATGTCTCTGAATCTTCACTTCTCCTGCATGTATTATACTTATTCTGTAATTCATGTTATGCTCTATGTAAATCCTTAATTTCGTGTGATTTTACCCTATTTTGATTACTGGGGTTTCTGATTCTTGCCTATTATGTGTTTATTACGTGCGATTTGCGTTGATTCCCCTTAATCAGTACTACTCCTGTTTGAATCCCTAATTTCTTGTAATTGATACTTTTCACTAATCTCTTGTGATGATTTCCTTACTGATTTTCAACCTCTAAGATATTTTCTTTCCTTATTTTTGGTCTATTATGCTGTCAATCGATTCTTAAGTACTTTCCTTAATTAAATTTTCTGAACCTAGACTAGTTACTTGTTCTATATTTACTATGCTGAAATTATTTGCTTGTGTGATATATTCTAGTCATATATGGTATTTTTCCTTATTTATTATCTGCCTACTACCGTTTGAACTTAACTCCTTCAATTAAGGGAGTATCTATGCTGATTTTATACTAATTGATACACAGTCCCATAATTACTGATTAACTTTGATCCTTACCTTATTTGCTACCTGTTTTCAAACTATATATACACTGCTTCTCATTAACACAAGACACACAAACACACTAGTTCAAAAGCTCTCTCTCTCTCTCTCACAACTAAAAGCTTTCTGCTCTCCTTCTGTGTTACTTATTACTGTTCTAAGTTAACCGGCTGCAAGCCAAGGCTAACTATTGTGCTATCCTATCCTCCACTTTGTGTTTACTGTCTTCTTTACCGGTATGTCCTAATTTCAATTCAAGTTCCCAAACCAATATGTTTCTTTTGCTGCTTCAATTCATTATGTTTTTAATATGCTTCTATCTGTTGTTTTGTTGTTCAACATGTAATTAAACTCTTTGCCCCCATTGCTTCGTCTTGTATGCCAAGTTATGCCTTACCTTTTTATGATCAACATGTTCTTATGAACTTATAACCTGGCTCAATGTGATTTTGTTCCATTTTTTATGCTTGTGTACTAGTTGTTTAGTTAGGGTCTGCCTCTACTGATTTGCTACCTTAAGTTGTTTTGATGATGTCATGTCTAGTATAATCCTATACTATCTCCCAATACCATGAGTCCCCTAAGGTATTACTGATTCTGTAACTATACTCGTGATTCTACCCTACTAACTGCACCAAGTGCAAAGGATCGCTGCCTATTATGTGTTCACCATCATGTGACTTATGTGTCCCCAATCCCCCATTACCCCTGGGTGAATGTTTGTGGTACTGAACCTGTCTTGGGTCTGTGATCTGAGAGTGTTACTGAACCTGTTTTGGCTCTGTGTTTGGTTTATTGTTTGTTTATTATCCTACTCCCTTCAAAGTTGTTTTACTGAGTTCAATCCTCTTTTATTTTACAAAAAACTATTCTTAACAAGTCTTTTTTCAAATTATTCTCCTAGTTAAACCTTTTTAAAACTATGTCAAGCACTCTCACTCTACTCTTAGACCCTTAAGTTCTGCCCCTTTAGTGTGTGACTGCCTTGGGACCCTTGAGCTCCCTCTGAACTCTGACTCACTAAGGTTGGCCCTTCCACACTGCACCTACTCAACTATGGTTATGAAATCTGGGTGTGAGCGCTGCCCGGGATCCCTTGAGGCCCTTAGGGAACTCTAACACACCCAGATATGAGAAAGGCTGTGAAACAATTCTGACATTGAGGTTATGGAAATCTGGGCCTATTTGCAGGCTCCCTATAGATAAATTCTTATTTTTCCTTCTCATATTTATGTAATTCATTCGATATCGGTTTGTAATAATTGTAAACGAATATTGGGGATGGCTAGTGAAAAGGGAGGGTAGCATATATGTTATAAATATCAAGGGCAGAAACCATGCTTTAGGTTTACATTTTTGTGTGCGCACTAGAATCCATGCTTAGTATCAATACATGCAAGCATATCATGCATTACAGACCATGCTCCCAGGTTTCATTGTGTATTGTTTTCAGTATCTCGTTTGACATTATCACCTAAAAATCCTGTCTCTAGGGTAAATAACAATCCTAAAATAAACTGTCACTTATGCATATTTCGAAACCATGCCTAACGCCATAATTGCTATGCACTTAGAAATCCTGCTTTAGGAAATTCTGCAATCATGTTGTGCATTTAGAAATCCTTATTTTAGAGTTCTGCGTATAGATCATTCAGCTTTTATGTGCGCATATTAGATACCATGTTTAGAATTTTGTTCGTACTCGCTCAGTCACACCTAGTTAAACTATTGATGCATGAAAAGAGTATAAAACATTCTCCCCATATTTTAAACAAACTGGCAATAATCCTGTATCTCTTGTAAGACTTAGAACAGCATTATTTAGGTAAAACAACTCCTACACTGTTTCAATAATTCTGGTAACAATTGAGCATTTTTCCACGCTTAGGCAAGCCTTAGGTAATTAAGGTTGTTAAAACTAGAATACGCTTCTTTCATGTACATTGTCTAACTGCCAACAAGCTTAAAATCAGTAGGCAAAAATTGATTAAGACTTCTTCCCTGAGTTATGTAATGAACCTGCCTCTCTGTTATTATCGCTTAGATACCATGCTTTAGGATATGGATTAGAGAAACCAAGACCTTAATTGTGTTTGAGTCATGTTGTTTCTTTGCATTATCTGTGGAGGTACTTGAGCCCTTTTCTGTTTATATGTTATCCCCCCTATCTGTAGTCCTATCTGTTTTTATATGTCACTTAGCATTTTGCCTTTAAACCTGAGGGTCTGCCTAGAACCTCCCTCATAGGATAGAAGTCCTAAACTCCTCCAGGACTAATAGGAAGGGACGGGTAACAGCATGCAATAGAGGTTGTGACCAACACTCGCTCTAATTACCTTTACGGGTGGGAAAGGGGTAGATATAGATATGATGACCGGTGCGTGAATACCACGTGTAGCCCCTCTTTAAGGAGTGACATACTGGGTATTGCATTTATGTGATCCATATTACAAGAAAAAATAGGATACCCCTATCCTATACATGCTTAGACTATGATCCTTTTCAAAATCTATTTAGCTATTAAATATTTCAAACTAGTAACATATGTGTGCTTAGACTGCGAATATTTCAAAACCATCTACTATTTTAAACAATATTTGCTTACTTGCTAGTTGTAAAAATTCACAAAGTTATTTGGCCGGGAACCACATTTGTGGATTCTAAGGGGTGCCTAACATCTTCCCCTTAGGATAATTTTAAGCCCTTACCCTATCTCTGGTTAACAAACTTGTTTGTAAATGGACCCTCCCAAATAGGTGCCCTAACACACCTTAACTCGTTAGGTGGAGACTCTTCAAAAACTTGCAAACCCCTTTCCCAAAAGGAATGAGTTGTCCCAACCAATGTCAAAAACCCTTGACCGACCCCGAAAGGAGTTGGAAAAAAGGGGCGTGACACATAGCTGTTCGATTTCATGAATCCTTGATAAGACCTCAGGGAAATCCAATTGGTTATTGTTTGAAACTTGCTTACTGGCTTGTCTCAAACCATTTTCGTTTGTAAGTAAGGATTTCTCATTGTTGTTATTACAAATCCATGGGTCTTTTGACCGATTCTCTTCATCCCTACTATTTTTCTAAAAACCCTAGTTCATTACTATCGATTCTTCTCAAATCTTTATAGATCTGGGATGACTCGAGTACTATTAAGTGTTTCCCTTTAAAATATATCTTGTTTTAACAAACTATTTCGATTTTTTATCACTCTTTCTAAACTAGGGTTCACCCCAAATAGTTCTTCGATGATTTTCTAATTTCTCAGTGTTTAACTAATTGTTCCTTCATCATCTTGACTAATTTTCGCATGAATGTTCAAACCCTAGATGATTCTGTGTGATATGTTGGTTTCTCAATTTTGTTTCGATACTTTTGTTATTTCTGTGATACCAGTCGTGTTAGTTTACTCCATTTTTGACTTAAATATTTTCCTTGTTAAGATCAGTATTCTTTGGGATTTTTGCCCTGATTAATCTCTACTAGTGATTCGAACCAGCTTTTCTTGTTAAACCCGGTATCTATGAAGTTGTACTCATTTATTTTTCTATTTATGGAACCTGAGTAATTTTTTTCGGTAAAATCAGTATTCTTTTGAAGGTTTTACTGATTATTTCCTATTATTTTACTCTGTTAAAATCTGTGTGCACATATCTTATTTGTTTCCTTATTTGTAACTTTAATTGGTCATTCTTGCCTTAATTAGTCGTCCGTATGATTTTGGGACTTTTACTAACTCCCTATTTGGTATAATTTGGATTCCTTGCATTAATTAACCCCCTCCATGTTGTGACCGTTAAGTGATTACCCCTAATTAAGAGGTCTATTCCGGAATCCCTCATATGAATTGATTCTGTGGTTATTTGATTGCCATTAACTAATTGACTTCTGATTTTGGTTACCTTATTTGTCCTACTCCCTAAGTTCTATATATACACTCTTGTTTTACCTCTCAAAGACACTAACATTAGTTCAAGAACACACACACACAGAAAAATTCTCTCTCTCATCTCTCTTTCTGCTACTTGTGCTCATTGCTTGTCTAGTTGGCTGAAAGCCAAGGCTAGACTGTGGAGTTCTACCTACTCTACTTTCTGCATTTATTTTCTTAATTGGTATGTTCCTATCTCAATGTCATTCTGAAGTTTGAATCTTTGTGCTCTTTGTTACTCAATATCTGCTAATCCATGTCTCCTTCTGCACTAGTTTAATTGCTTATGTACCTAATTGTTCTTCATGTTTACTGCTTTGATCAGTATGCTTAAGTCTCACCCTCTCTTGTTCAGTGTTTTAATCAGCATGTCTAGGGTTCAATCTTCTTGTTTGTTACTTTAGCCAGCATGTGTACTTGAGTTTCCCTCAACTAGCATGCTCATTTTAGTATCTTAGACTCCTAATGTATTCTATTAACCCTAATTGACATGACTAATTGTGTGTAGTAGACCCTTGTCCTCAGCATGAATATTCCTGCATTTTGTCTCTATGTTTTATTGTCTATTACCACTTTAGCTTTAAGTATAATTTCCTGTTGATTCTTTGAAGTAGTAGTCTGTGTTCTAATGATGTGAATTTGATTACTGGTCGCCAATCACCTCCTGTTTGTTCGGTGCATTTGTTGTTCAATATGTTCTCCCTCTTATCCTCCTTATGTACTCCTGTTTCAAGTGTCTTGTGTTCCCAATCCCCCTAAATCCCTATTTGTAAAGTTGTTTCTCTTCACTTAGAATTGAGTAGTGAATAAATTTGAATCTGGGAACTTTAAGTTTTTTTGTGATTGTGTTGTTGTTTGTTGAATCTTTCTTCTTTTTAGAATTTCTTCCGAAACTGTTTTCACTCTTAACACATTTTTTAAGAACTGTTTCTATTCCTGAAAACCTTTTACACTCCTAAATTTTTTACCTCTATATTGTTTTTGAGTTGTTCCAAGTAACTATGTCAAGAACTCTCACTTCTACTCTTAGATTATTTAAGTTCTGCCCCTCCATTGTGTGTATTGCCTAGGAATCCATGAGATTCATCCGAACCCTGGCACACTGAGGCTAGCCCTTCCACACTGCACATAATCACTTCTCCGTTTTCAAAAAGGGCTTGGTGTGAGCATTGCCCGGGGTCCATGAGGCCCTTGGGAACTTTGACGCATCAAGACACCCTATTGGGCATCATGAGACTATGACATCTTGGAATATTGGAAGGTCTAGTATTTCCAGGTTCACTTTGGGCCTATGCAGGCTCCCTAGAGCATAGATTTCATTTATTATGTAATTCATCTATTTATGATCTATAATAATAATCCTTGTAAACAGATATTGGGGAAATTAGTAAAAAGGGGAGGAATTCTTATATGATTTTTGTGAGGGAAACTGGGTAAAAATCATGCTTTTAGGTTTGTTGTGTTTACTTTCATTAGAAATCATGCCTTAGGTTTATTATGTTTACTTGCTTTAGAAACCATGCTCTTAAGATTTCTTGCATACTAGAAAACATGTTCATTACCTCATTTGTTATGAAATTCTGCATGATCATGACCACCTAGAAATTCTGTCATTAAGCTATTGCTGTAATTCCGCCTAATAAAAACGTCCATTCTTTATGTGCATTAGAGATCCTGCCTTAGGATGGTATTTGTATTCGCTTTAAACCATGTCTACATCGCATAAATAAACAACTATGAAAATGAGTAAAAGCAATCCTAACACCTAGACACCATGTTATAGGATAAATATGTATGAAATCAGTTTCGTGATGTTCATCACTTAGACAAGCATGTTTATAGAACGTCCTAAAACTCAAACTGTTTGCTCTCCTTTAATCGATTTCCAGAATTCTGGTTGCATTTTAGACAGCATGTTATAGGTTATCCCTGAACTACGCCTAGGCAAGCCTGAGGTAATTAAAACCTTATAAAAATTGTAAAAACTCTTCTTTGCTTATTTGTGAACTGCCTAGATTCAACAGATTCTAAAATCAGTAGGCAAACTGATTAGGTTTAAATCGCTTCGCCTTAATACAATGTTGCATATCCTCTGCTTGTCATGCTCACCTAGATATCTTGTTCTAAGACCTTTCTGAAACATATGAAATCTTGATGTTTGAGACGTACTAATTATCTATTTATTTGTGGAGGTGAACGTGAGCCCTTTAATTGTTTTCTTACTTGACAGTCCTGTTTGTTCCTTATTGTCGCTTAGATTTTCCCTTTTAAACACATTAGGAGAGTCTAGAACTGCCTAAAATTAGAGGTCCTAAACACCTCCAGAGCCATAAGGAAGGGACGGGTAATGCACGCTTAGAGTTGATTTAATTAAAAACCGCTTATATAACCGCTAAGGGAAGGGTAATTGGGTAGTAAAAGGATATGATGACATGTACGCTAATTCCACGTGTAACCCCTCTAGTTGAGGAAAGATTATCGGGTATTGTACAGATGTGATCCTATGGGCTAACAAACTTAGGACTTCCCTTATTTTTATACATATGTGTGCTTATACTGCTTTATTTGTCAAATGACTAATTCACAAAATAAGTTTGGCCGGGACCTAGCGTTGTGGACCTCGAGGGGTGCCTAACACCTTCCCCTCAAGGTAATTTCAAGCCCTTACCCAAATCTCTGGTAACACAAACCGTTTTATATGAGTTATTTGCAATAGATTTCCTAACGCACCTTAAATCCGTTAGATGGCGACTGTTCAACTTCTGTACCCCTTTCCCAAAAGGAAACGACTTGTGCCAATGAATGTCGAAACCCTGACTTGCACTGTAAAGAGGGAAAAAAGAGGGTGCGACAGGTGTTACTGCATCGCCCTTCCATTCGAAGACTGGTTCACCGAGAAATTCAAAACTTACTATTTTGGTTCTACAGCCCACTGTGGCATAACAAGACTCTAACCAATCCATGCCCATGATCACATCGAAGTCTACCATCTCCAATTCTACCAAGTCTGCTACAGTAAGATGATGATACACTTTGATTGTACATCCCCTATAGATACATCTATCTATAACTAATTCTCCAACTGGAGTGGATACTTCAAAAGGTTCACACAACCTTTCTGGTTCCATCCCAAATTTCTTAGAAATATATGGAGTTACATAAGATATGGTGTATCTCGTATCTATAAGAGCGTAGACATCAAAAGTGAATATTGTTAGCATACCTGTGAAAACATCTCCCCGAGCCTCCGTATCCTGACGGTCTGCCAGGTCATACAAGCTGTTTTGACCACCGCATGCATTACTAGACTTTGTTGCACTATGCCCTTGCTGGGCCTGAGAGTTATGAGGGGCTACTGAATTAGTGGACTGAGCAACATTGCCTACATTGTTCTGCCTTGCTTATGGACAATCCCTCAAGAAGTGGCCTTGCTGACCGCATCCAAAGCAACCATTTATGCCCAAACGACACACCCCTGGATGCTTCTTACCACACGTGTTGCAAGTAGGGTACTCAAGGCCTCTATAGTCCACACCAGTCTGTGACTGTGAGCCTGCTACTCTGAAATTTTGGCTTTTCTTGTTAAACTCGTACCTCTGAACTGGTGCACTAGCTGAAGATGGAGCAGGTCCTATTTTTGATTTCCTGAAGAACTGGCGATTGCCTCCTGCCTGAGATCCTCCATGGCTGAAATTTCCTGCAAACTTAGCTCTCTTGCTGAATTCCCTGTCCTTCTCTCTATGTAGTCGTTCTTATTCCTTCAACCTGTCTTCGTTCCCTTGAACAAAGGCAACCATCTTAGTGATGGTCATGTCATTATTCTGAGCAGCTATATTAGCATCAGCAAACAAGTCATCTGAAAGCCCCAAAACAAATTGCCTAACTCTAGCCCTCATATCACGTACCATTTTCGGAGCATACCTAGCCAGAGAGACGAACTTGAGATAGTACTTTCTTTTTAGTCATAGCCCCCTGGATAGTAGCTGAGGCCCTCCTGGTGTACTTTCTTTTTGCAGGCATTTTTTTCTGAAATACGCAATTTCGCACGAGTTAGAAAGATTCCTGAAAGCATAGCTCTAACTATACGATCTAAAGTACGAAAGAAATGGAACAATCCTAGATGTCTTGGTGGTCAACTGTTTATACGTGTAGCGGGCACACAAACATAAAGGTGAACCCACTGGACACGGCTTCATAGAGTCCCTAGGACTCTTGAACCTTGGCTCTGATACCTAGCTTTGTCACGCCCCGAACCATGGCCTGGGCGTAACACGACACTCGATGCCTGACTACATGTGACCGAGCGAACCAACTGCATGGCTGGATAAACATGTGGTATAACTGTAAGCTAGATATAAATATACAACATGATGATCTGCTAAAGAGTCTGACTGAAATCTCATAGATGCAGAAAACACTGAAAAGTCTACAAGTACAAACGAGTAGCCGATAAGGCTAACACATAAAATCATGCTAATATCTGACTGACTGAACTATATTCTACGAAGCCTCTAAAGAATACTGAGATGCTAATTGTTTACCGAGGCAAGGACCCCGGTATAACTTATTAACTGAATATACTATAATGATTGAAAAATGAGGGATAACGCCCCGAAACACTGGGGCTCACCAACAGCTGATACGAGATGTCCTAGCGAGAAGAGTCGTCAACCTGTAAATCTTTACATGCATCGCGAGATGCAAACCCCGATCAAAAAGGGACGTCGGTACATTTGAATTGCACTGGTATGTAAAACAATTGAAGGAAAGAACTGTAAATACTGAAACTGATAACTGATAACTGAACTAAACATAGGAAGTAAGGTTATGAATACTCCCTCTTCTGAATGATGAACACATGTTTATCTAATAAACTACGGTCTCAGGCCCAATATATATATATATATATATATATATATATATGTGTGTGTGTGTGTGTGTGTGTGTGTGTGTGTGTGCGTGTGTGTGTGTGCGCGCACAAGCTACGGCCTCGGGCCCAAGTATACGTATACATAACTACGGCCTCAGGCCCAAATACAGGTGTTCAACATTTAGGAATTTAGAATCATGAACTGAGAATCATACTGCAATACCTGATACTGAAATAATGAACCATACCAAATTACATGATATTGGAATAATGAATAGGAATAGACTGAGATGGGTACTCATAATAAGTTGATTTTTCATAACTCAAAACTCATAGAATATAGAATGATTATGAAACTATGCCATATAGAGAATAGAAGTTCTACTACTATTCATGGGACTGGGCATAATTACTTTCTGAGGAAACTAGTAATAGTCATAATGAATGGGACGTAGGGAGAATCATAGACATCCCCAAACATAAATAGTTAGCCTCACTTACCTTAACTTCCTGCCCTTGAGCGTAATACACCGTTTGTGAACCCTTTCAACTTTAATCTATAGCAATACAAGTCGAAGGGATTCCATATTAGCTATGATACTCATGTTTGGTAAATTAAGCATTTTATCAAACACTTGGTGAGAATAAAGCTTCATAGTCCTTATTAATGGTGTCTCTACACCCAATAACCCATTCTCTTGTTCCCAGATGAATTCTAAAGTCTCAAATGGTTATAATCAACATTGTTCCTTATCACCCATAAGGTAAATAATACCCTTCGGGCCATAATCATTACTCGTAACAATTTCCCTCAGCACCTTACCATCACTCAGTATCAACCCCGCGGGCAACCTCACTGTCACTCATGCCTCCCAATCACTCATCACTTGGCACTCACACTCAGTAGGTACTTGCGCTCACTAGGGGTGTGTACAGACTCCGGAGGGGCTCCTACAGCCTAAACGCAATAAACAAGCCACATCATGGCATAAATCACTCTCAAGCACTCGGCCTCTCTCATATCATAACATCATCACAACATTGGCCCTCGGCCTCACTCAGTCAGACACTCTCAGCATGCCACTCGGGCCATGAATAAAACGGGGTTCACGACCCAAAATAGTATTTCATTTCAAGAAATAGTAATATTATCAAATAAGGTCAACAATTTCACAAGTAAGACTGAGTGTAAAATCATAGTTTCAAAGTAGTGAGAATATCAGTAAAATAGCCCCCAAGGGGTTAAAACAGATCAGCACTAGGCCCTAAACATGGCTTACAGCCCAAATATATCAAAACGTAGTAATATTATAACTCATATGCTTTAAAAGAAGTTTCGCAACTCAATAGTTGCCTAAAAAGGAACATTTTCCAAATTTCCAATTCGTGCACGCCCCACACTCGTCATCCAGTGTGTGTGTCACTCCAAATCCGTGAAAGGATGTAAAGTCCGGGGTTTCATACCCTCAGGACAGGATTTAAAGATATTACTTACCTCAAACTAGCCCGAAAGCTATTCCGCAACACGCTTGCCTCTCTAATCAACCTCTGAGTGCTCCAAATATATAAAGATCATATTTTTCTCATCAAATTACGCTAAGGGAATGAATTCCAATTGAAAAATACCAATTTTAGCACAAAACCCGAAATTAGCCAAAACCCGACCCCCGGGCCCGCATCTCGGAACTCAACAAATTTTATATCAAAATGTTCTTCATCATCTCACGAGTCCGTACATATAAAGGACTCAAAAATCGGAGTTCGTTTGACCCCTCAAATCATCCCTAAAAGGTCTCATATTCTCAAGCCTAATTCCATCTTTTTCTACTGATATTCATGAATTAAACACTGATATTTTGATCCTTAATCATATATAATCGAGTTTTTGGGTCTCAAATCCTTACATCTGCAGAAACACCAGCAAAACATCCTAAGTTCCAAACAAGAAAATGATCCGTTAACCACCCAGAACTCACCTGAGGCCCTCGGGACCTCAACCAAATATACCAACACATCCAAAATGATCATTCAAACTTAGTTGCGCCCTCGGAATACTCAAAATAACATCAAAATACCAAAATCACATCGGATTCAAGCCTAAGAACTTTGAAATTTCTAAATTCCACCAATGATGCCGAAACTACCCAAAACAACTCCGATTGACCTAAATTTTGCAGACATATCCAAAATGACATTACGAACCTGTTCCAACTGTCGGAATTCCATTCCGACCCCGATAGCCTATTTTCCACTGCCGACCGGAAATCACCAAAAACTAACTTTCGCCAATTCAAGCCAAATTCTACACCGGACATCACAAAAATATTCTGAACACACTCCTAAGTCTCAAATCACCTAACGAAGCTATCTGATCCATAAAATCCGCATTCCGAGGTCATTTACCAATAAGTCAACTCTTAGTTGACTTTTCCCACTTTAAGGTTATTTTTAAAGACTAAATGACTAAATTCTCACTACAACCATTCTGAACTCGAGCCAACCAACTCTAACACATCGTAAATAGTATAACCAACCTATGATAAGGCAATAACAGTAATTATAATGCAGGTTCTACGTAACGATCGACCGAGTCGTTACATTCTCCCCCTCTTAAACAAATATTCGTCCTCGAACGGGTCTAGAAACATACCTGGAGTCTCATACAAGTGAGGATATCTGCTATGCATCTCCCGCTTGGTCTCCCAAGTAGCCTCCTCCACTGGCTGACCTCTCCATTGTACCTTCACTGAAGTTATATCCTTGGACCTCAACTTTCTGTCCTGCCGATCCAAAATTGCTACCGGATGTACCTTATATGACATATTGCCCTTGAGCTGACCTGTGCTGAAGTCTAAAACATGAGATGGGTCACCAACATATTTCCTGAGCATCGACACATGAAATACCGGATGAACACTCGACAAGCTGGGTGGAAAGGCAAGTCTATAAGCCACCTCTCCAACCTTCTGAAGTACCTCAAAAGGACCAATAAATTGGGGACTCAGCTTTCCCCTCTTTCCGAACCTCATAACACCCTTTGTAACGACTCGATCTGTCATTACGTAAAACCTGCATTATAATTATTGTCATTGACTTGTTATAGAATGGTTATATTGTATTTGATGTATTATAGTTGATAGGCTTGAAATTGAATGGTCGTAGTGAGAGTTTAGTCAGTTAGCCTTTGAAAATAGCCTTAAAATGGGAAAAGTCAACTGAGGGTTGACTTATTGGTAAACGACCTTGGAATGAGAGTTTTATGGCTCGGATAGCTTCGTTAGGTGATTTGGGACTTAGGAGTGTGTTCAGAATAATCTTGTGATGTCTGGTGTAGAATTAGGCTTGAATTCGTGAAAGTTAGTTTTTGGCGATTCCAGTCGGCAGTGGAAAATAGGCTATCAGGGTTGGAATGGAATTCCGACAGTTGGAACATGTTCGTAATGTCATTTTGGACTTGTCTGTAAAATTTCAGGTCAAACGGAGTTGATTTGGATAGTTTCGGCATCATTGGTGAATTTTAGAAATTTCAAAGTTCTTAGGCTTGAATCCGATGTAATTTTGGTGTTTTGATGTTAGTTTTGATGTTTTTAGAGTGCAAATAAGTTTGAATGATGTTATGGGATATGTTGCTAAGTTTGGTTGGGGAGGGTGATTAACGGACTCATTTGGACTTAGAATAATTGCTAGTTTTCTGGTGTTTGTGCACAATGATTTTGTTCACTGCGATCGCGGGTGAAGTAGTGCGATCGCAGAGAGTTAAATTTGGGGCAGACAAAATTGTGTTGTGCGATCGCATGGAATGGCTTGCGATCGCGGAGAAGGAGGAGAGGGCCCAGTGCGATCGCGTGTGCCAGGGTGCGATCGCATATGGTGTTTTAGGCGCGTGAGGTTGGCTGGAAATTGCATTGTGCGATCGCGTGCACAGTGTTACGATCACGGAGGTCTGGGGGAATTGGTCAGTGCGATCTCACGGCCAAGGCTGCGATCACGGAGAGCAAATAACTGGGCAGTTATATAATTAAACCCTCCGCGACTTAAACCCTTATTTCACCATTTGTGTACGGACATGGAGCTTTTTGGACGAAATTTGAAGGAGAAAATCAGTGGGTAGCACATAGGTAAGTAATTTGATTATTAAAACTCGTTTATGGGTGATTTTAGACCACAATCTCAGCAATTAATTCATGAAAAATAGTAGAAAAACAGGATTTTGGGGCATGAGATTATGAGACCTTTAAGGGTCGATTTGAGGGGTCAAACGGACTCCAATTTTGGTGTTCTTTATATGTACGGAATCGTGAGAAGATAAAGAACACTTTTCTATAAAATTTTCTGAGTTTCGGGACACGGGACCAGGGGTCGGGTTTTGACCGATTTCGGATTTTTGAGTTAAATTTGATATCCTTCGATTGGAAATTGTTCCTTAAACACATATTGCTGATAAAAATCTAAACTTGGTAGATTTGGAGCCTTCGGAGGTTGATTTGAGAGGCAAGCGCATGGTGGAATAATTCCGGGCTAGTTTTGAGGTAAGTAATCTCTTTATATCCTGTCCTGAGGGTATGAAACCCTGAACTATGCACCCTTTCACGGGTTTTGAAATGAAAAGGTTGGAACTTTGGAAATATCTTCCGTATTTAGGAGACTATTGAGTTGCGAAACCAATTTTAAGCCTTTGCTTAATTAGTATTTATACACTATGATATGTTTTGGGTTGTAAGCCATGTTTGGGGCCTAGTGCCGATTTGTTTACCCCTTGGGGTATGTTTTTACTATTTTCCTCACTGTTATGTTATGATTTTTCACTCAGTCTCTTCTGTGAAATTGTTTTGACACTCAGAGTATTTTGATACTACTTCTTGAAAATGAAACACTGTTTTGGGTCGAGAACCCAGTATAATTATGGCCTAAAGGGAAAACTGAGAGTGTCTGACTAAGTGAGGTTGCTGGACTATATTGTGAGGATGTTATGATATGAGTGAGGATGCTGGCCTACATTGTGAGGATGATATGATATGAGTAAGGCTGTGGGCCTATATTTTGTGTGATTTATGCTATGTTGTGGCTTATTATTGCGCTTGGGCTGTAGGAGCCCCTCTGGAGTCTGTAACACACACCCAGTGAGCGTCGGTACCGATTGAGTGATGCTCGTGGGGCTTATGATGAGTGATTGTGAGGATGCCGGATGGGTAGAGCGATTGTGAGGATGCCTGATGGGCAGAGTGATTGTGAGGTTACCTAATGGGCAGAGTGATTGTGAGGTTGCCTGATGGGCAGAGTGATTGTGAGGTTGCCTGATGGGCTGATACTGAAAGAATTTGTTACGAGAAATGATTTTGGCCCTAGGGGCAGTCTTATGAAAGGTTTTACTGAGCTTTCAAACTATGATTTACTTCGTTTTCACACTGGTTTTACTGAGAATTTTATTGAGATACACTGATATTGCACTTGTTTCAGGGGATTTCTGAAAACTGATTTCGAACTTATTATTTGATGAATACTACATGGTGACTTGGTGTTTTACTGGTTTGTGGAATTGTGTACATGTTCTGTGTGTTTATATTACTCAGACTGTGATTTATTTTCATTACTACTGAGTTGGCGTACTCATAAAGACTCCCTGTGCCTCTGTGCACAGATCCAGGTACTAGTTCGCAGCAGTAGCTGACGCAGTTGATAGCAGCATTTCACGGGATTTCGAGGTAGCTGTCCAGCGTCCACAGCTTCTCCATTTCCCTTCCTTATTTAGTCTTAGCATTTGATTCAGAGACATATATTATAGTTTTAGCAGAGTTAGATTTATTTATTCTTAGATGCTCATGACTATTGACTCCAGTTCTTGGGAGGTTGGTTAGACTATTATGGGGATGTTAAGACTTAATTATATTATTTGATTCTATGGTTGCTTGCTTATTGTTATATTGTGAACTGTTAAAATGAGAATAACTGTGTAGTAATGTGATGGTTGGCTATCCTAGTTCCACGATAGGCGCCATCATGGCCTTTATGGATTTGGGGTCGTGACAAGTTGGTATCAGAGCTTAGGTTACATAGAACTCAACGGTCATGAGCAGGTTTAGTAGAGTCTTGCGGATCGGTACGGAGACGTCTGTACTTATCTTCGAGAGGCTGCAGAACTTTTAGGAAACATCTCTATTTTCTTGAACTCTTTCGTGCCAATCGATTGATTCTTGAAATCTAAACTTACGTTGTTTCATTCTCTCACAGATGGTGAGGACACGCAATACTGATTAGGGTGACCAGGCACCAGCCAGACCCACAAAGGGTCGAGGCCGTGGTAGAGGTAGAGGACCAGCCCATGCAGCAGCCGGGGTAGTACCACAGGATCCCCCTATCGTTCAGGATTAGGTTCCCGCCGATGGTGCTCCAGCGGGACAGGCTCAGGCACCGGAAGTGCCTATTTTTATTCCGGGTCTTCAGGAGACCTTGGCTCAGATATTGACGGTGTGTTCCAGTTTGGCTCAAGCAGTTGCTATGTCTACTACTGCCACTGCAGCTCAGGCCGGGGGAGGCAATCAGACTCCAGCTGCCCGGACACCTGAGCAGGTTGTACGAGGTATTCAGCCAGCAGGAGCCGCCCCAGTTCAGCCGATTTCTCCAGCTCAGGATTTTGTGGTCGCTGCTATGCCTGAGGATGAGCAGCGTAGGTTGGAGAGGTTCAGCTGACTTAAGCCTCCGACTTTCATCGGTACAGAGGGCGAGGATGCCCAAAGTTTTCTTGATAAATGCAGAGGATACTACGTACTGCGGGTATTCTAGAGACCAGTGGGGTCTCGTTTGTCACATTTCAGTTTGTGGGTGTTGCTTTTACTTGGTGGGAGTCATTCGAGAGGCGTAGGCAGGTTGGTTCAGCACCTTTCACCTGGAAGCAGTTCTCCACGATCTTCTTGGAGAAATATGTTCCTCAGTCCCACAGAGAGGAGCAGCATAGGCAGTTTTGAGCAGCTGCACCAGGGAAGAATTATCAGTCACCCAGTACGAGATGAGGTTTTTTGAGTTAGCAGACATGCGTCTGAGATTGTCCCTACTGATAGGGAGAGGATTAGGAGGTTTGTAGATGGTCTCTCGTATCAGCTTCGGATTTTGATGACCAAAGAGAGGGTGTCTGGAGTCACATTTGAGCAGGTTGTTGATATTGCTCGGGATATTGAGTCGGTTCATAGGCAGGATAGTGAGGAAAGAGAGGTCACGAGGCCTCGGGGATCAGGAAATTTTAGTGGTGCCCCTTCCAGAGGGCAATTTCATCCCAATAGAGGTCGTTCATTTAGACCTCCACAGTCAATTTGCCCAGCTTACAGTGGTGTGTCATCGGGGCAGGGTCCTCGTAATTCTCATCAGGGACGTTCATCTTTTTGTGCTCTTCCAGCTCAGAGCTCCACTTGAGCATCATCTTATCAGGGTTCGTCTATGCATGGTTCATCTGGTGGTTATCATGGTGGCAGGGGTTTTCGTCAGTTTTCATCTCCAGCTCTAGGTAATTGTTATGAGTGTGGAGAGTTCGGACATGAGTGGAGGCAGTGTCCCCGTCGTTCTAGTAGTTCAGCTCAGCAAAGGGTTCAGCCCTCGGCTTCATTTCACCACCTACCCAGGCCGCTAGAGGTGGTGGTCAGACAGCTAGAGGCCGTCCTAGAGGGGAAGGTCGAGCAGGTGGAGGCCAGCCACGTATTTATGCACTTCCGGCTAGGCCTGATGCTATGGCGTCAGATGCAGTGATTACATGTACTATTTCAGTTTGTCGCAGTGATGCTTTGGCTTTATTTGACCCTGGTTCCACGTACTCTTACGTCTCATCCTATTTTGCTCATTTTCTTAATATGCCCCGTGAGTCTCTAGTTACTTCTATTCATGTTTCGACTCCGGTGGGTGATACTATTATTGTGGACCGTGTGTATCGGTCGTGTCTTATATCTATTGGGGGTCTGGAGACCCGAGTGGGCTTGATGTTACTGAGTATGGTAGATTTTGATGTAATTCTGGGCATGGATTGGTTATACCCGTGCCATGCGATTCTTGATTGTCACGCTAAGACCGTTACTTTAGTTATGCCCGGAGTTCCGAGAGTTGAGTGGAGGGGGTCTATAGAGCACGTGCCTAGAAGAGTGATTTCTTATTTAAAGGCTCAGTGTATGGTTGAGAAAGGGTGTGAATCTTATCTTGCATTTGTGAGGGATGTTAGTAGTGAGACTCCATCTGTTGATTCTGTTCCCGTAGTCCGTGATTTTCCGAATGTATTTCCTGCAGACCTGACAGGCATGCCACCTGACAGGGATATTGATTTTGGTATTTACCTAGTGCCAGATACTCATCCTATTTCTATTCCCCCTTACCGTATGGCACCAGCAGAGTTGAAAGAATTAAAATAGCAGCTTTAGGAACTCTTAGATAAGGGGTTCATTCGGCCTAGTGTATCGCCTTAGGGTGCGCCGGTGTTGTTTGTGAAAAAGAAGGATGGCTCCATGCGTATGTGTATTGACTATAGACAGTTGAATAAGGTTACAGTTAAGAATCATTATTTGTTGCCTCGCATTGATGACTTATTTTATCAGCTTCAGGGAGCTAAGTTATTCTCCAAGATTGACTTGAGGTCGGGGTACCATCAGTTGAAAATTCAGGATTCTGATATTCTGAAGACGCTTTTCAAGACCAGGTACGGTCATTATGAATTTCTGGTTATGTCATTTGGGCTGACCAATGCCCTAGTAGCGTTCATGCAATTGATGAACAGCGTGTTTCAGCCCTATCTTGATACTTACAGTATCGTATTCATTGACGACATCCTGGTTTATTCTCGTAGCCAGGAGGAGCATGCTCAGCACTTGAGAATCGTGTTGCAGAGATTGAAGGAGGAGAAGCTTTATGCAAAATTCTCCAAGTGTGAGTTTTGGCTTGGTTTGGTAGCTTTCTTGGGGCACGTGGTGTCTAGTGAGGGTATTCAAGTTGACCTGAAGAAGATTGAGGCGGTGCAGAATTGGCCTAGACCGTCTTCAGCTACAGAGATTCGGAGTTTCCTTGGTTTGGCGGGTTACTATCGTCGCTTCGTGGAAGGATTCTCTTCTGTTGCTACGCCTCTGACCAAGTTGACACAGAAGGGTGTTTTATTCAGATGGTCCGATGAATGTGAGGAGAGCTTTCAGAAGCTCAAGTCGGCATTGACCACAGCTCCGGTATTAGTGTTGCCTACTGGTTCAAGTTCTTATACGGTTTATTGTGATGCTTCTAGAGTTGGCTTGGGAGCAGTATTGATGCAGGACGATAGGGTGATTGCCTACGCATCGATATAGTTGAAGGTGCACGAGAAGAATTACCCAGTGCACGAGAAGAATTACCCAGTGCACGATCTTGAGTTATCTGCCATTGTTCATGCCTTAAAGATTTGGCGGCATTATTTGTATGGAGTGCAGTGTGAGATTTACACCGATCATCATAGCTTGCAGTATTTGCTAAGGCAGAAGGACTTGAATTTGCGTCAAAGGAGATGGTTGGAGCTTCTCAAGGACTATGACGTGACTATTCTGTATCATCCGAGGAAGGCCAATGTGGTGGCCGATGCCTTGAGTCACAGAGCCGAGAGTTTGGGAAGTCTAGCTTATCTTTCAGCAGCAGAGCGACCTTTAGCCCTTGATGTTCAGGCTTTAGCGGGTCAGTTAGTGAGATTGGAATTGTTAGATCCTCCACGAGTGGTAGCTAGCATGGCTTCCCGGTCTTCTTTATTTGATCAGATTAAGGCACGATAGTATGATGACCGTCACCTATTGGTTCTTCAGGATAGAGTTTGTCGGGGTGATGCCAGAGATGTGACTATTGGTGATGATGGAGTTATGAAGATGCAGGGCCGTATTTGCGTGCCCAACGTGGATGGAATTCGAGAGTGGATATTAGCAGAGGCTCACAGTTCACGGTATTCTATACATTCGGGTGCCGCGAAGATGTATCAGGATCTGAAACAACATTATTGGTGGAGCCGGATGAACAGAGATATTGTTGAGTATGTAGCACGGTGTCTCAACTACCAGCAGGTCAAGTATGAGCACCAGAGACCAGGTGGGTTGTTTCAGAGGTTAGATATTCCATAGTGGAAATGGGAAAGGATTACTATGGACTTCGTGGTTGGACTTCCACGGACTTCAAAGGGTTTTGATGCTATTTGGGTCGTGGTGGATAGATTGACCAAGTCCGTGCACTTCATTCCTGTCAGTACTACTTATACTTCAAAGCGGTTAGCTGGTAATTACATTAAGGAGATTGTCCGATTGCATGGAGTTCCGGTTTCTATTATTTCTGACAGAGATACTCAGTTCACATCTCAGTTTTGGAGAGCCGTACAGAAAGGTATGGGTACTAATGTAAAGTTGAGCACCGCATTTCACCCTCAGACCAACAGGCAGTCGGAACGGACTATTCAGATATTGGAGGATATGTTATGGGCTTATGTGATTGATCTTGGCGGTTCATGGGATCAGTTTCTGCCATTAGCGGAGTTTGCATATAATAATAGCTATCAGTCCAGTATTCAGATGGCCCCGTATGAAGCTTTATATGGTAGGAGGTGTAGATCTCCGGTTGGTTGGTTCGAGCCTGGTGAGGCTAAGTTATTGGGCACAGACTTGATTCAAGATGCGTTGGAGAAGGTGAAATTGATTCAGGAGCGACTTCGCACGGCGCAGTCTAGACAGAAGAGTTATGTGGACCGGAAGGTTCGGGATGTATCATTTATGGAAGGTGAGAAGGTACTGCTAAAAGTATCACCCATGAAGGGTGTTATGAGGTTCGGAAAGAGAGGAAAGTTGAGTCCTCGGTTTATTGGTCCTTTTGAAGTGCTTCAGAAGATTAGGGAGGTGGCTTATAGACTTGCATTGCCACCCAGCTTGTCGAGTGTGCATCCGGTGTTTCATGTGTCGATGCTCAGAAAATACGTTGGTGATCTGTCTCATGTGTTAGACTTCAGCACAGTTCAACTCGAGGGTGATATGTCATATGAGGTGGAGCTAGTAGCAATTTCGGCTCGTGAGGTCAGAAAGCTAAGATCTAAGGAGATAGCATCAGTGAAGGTGCAGTGGAGAGGTCAGCCAGTAGAGGAGGCTACTTGGGATACCGGGCAGGAGATGCAGAGCAAATATCCTCACTTGTTTGAGACCCCAGGTATGTTTCTAGACTCGTTCAAGGACGAACGTTTGTTTAAAAGGGGGGAGAATGTAACGACCCGGTTTGTCGTTACATAAAACCTGCATTATAATTGTTGTTATTGACTTGTTATAGAATGTTTATACTGTATTTGATGCATTCGAGTTGATAGGCTTGAAATCAAATGGTCGTAGTGAGAGTTCAGTCAGTTAGCCTTTGAAAATAGCCTTAAAATGGGAAAAGTCAACTGAGGGTTGACTTATTGGTAAACGACCTCGGAATGCGAATTTTATGTCTCGGATAGCTTCGTTAGGTGATTTGGGACTTAGGAGTGTGTTCAGAATAATTTTGTGATGTCCGGTGTAGAATTAGGCTTGAATTGGTGAAAGTTAGTTTTTGGCGATTCCGGTCGGCAGTGGAAAATAGGCTATCGGGGTCGGAATGGAATTTCGACAGTTGGAACATGTTCGTAATGTCATTTTGGACTTGTCTGCAAAATTTCAGGTCAAACGGAGTTGATTTGGATAGTTTCGGCATCATTGGTGAATTTTAGAAATTTCAAAGATCATAGGCTTGAATCCGATGTAATTTTGGTGTTTTGATGTTAGTTTTGATGTTTTTAGAGTGAAAATAAGTTTGAATGATGTTATGGTATATGTTGGTAAGTTTGGTTGGGGTTTCGAGGGGCTCGAGATTGATTTCGGGTGATTAACGGACTCATTTGGACTTAGAACAATTGATGGATTTCTGGTGTTTGTGCACAGTGATTTTGTTCACTGCGATCGCGGGTGAAGTAGTGTGATCCAGAGAGTTAAATTTTGGGCAGGCAAAATTGTGTTGTGCGATCGCGTGGAATGGCTTGCGACAACGGAGAAGGGGGAGAGGGCCCAGTGCGATCGCGTGTGCCAGGGTGCGATCGCATAGGGTGTTTTGGGCGCGTAAGGTTGGCTGGGAATTGCACTATGCGATCGCGTGCACAGAGCTGCGATCGCGGAGGTCTGGGGGAATCGGTCACTGCGATCGCACGGCCAAGGCTGCGATCGTGGAGAGCAAATAACTGGGCAGTTATATAATTAAACCCTCCGCGACTTAAACCCTTATTTCACCATTTGTGTACGGACAGGGAGCTTTTTGGACGAAATTTGAAGGAGAAAATCAGTGGGTAGCACATAGGTATGTAATTTGATTATTAAAACTCATTTTTGGGTGATTTTACACCATAATCTCAACAATTAATTCATGAAAAAAAGTAGAAAAATAGGATTTTGGGGCATGAGATTATGAGACCTTTAGGGGTCGATTTGAGGGGTCAAACGGACTCCAATTTTGGTGTTCTTTATATGTACGGAATCGTGAGAAGATGAAGAACACTTTTCTATAAAAAAAATTGAGTTTTGGGACGCGGACTCGGGGGTCAGATTTTGACCGATTTCGGATTTTTGGGTTAAATTTGATATCCTTCGATTGGAAATTGTTCCTTAAACACATATTGATGATAAAAATCTAAACTTGGTAGATTTGGAGCCTTCGGAGGTTGATTTGAGAGGCAAGATCATGGTGGAATAATTCCGGGCTAGTTTTGAGGTAAGTAATGTCTTTAAATCATGTCCTGAGGGTATGAAACCCCGGACTATGCACCCTTTCACGGGTTTTGAAATGAAAAGGTTGGAACTTTGGAAATATCTTCCGTATTTAGGAGACTATTGAGTTGCGAAACCGATTTTAAGCCTTTTCTTAATTAGTATTTATACATTATGATATGTTTTGGGTTGTAAGCCATGTTTGGGGCCAAGTGCCGATTTTTTTACCCCTTGGGGGATGTTTTTACTGTTTTCCTCACTGTTATGTTATAATTTTTCACTCATTCTCTTCTGTGAAATTGTTTTGACACTCAGAGTATTTTGATACTACTTCTTGAAAATGAAATACTATTTTGGGTCGAGAACCCGGTATAATTATGGCCTGAAGGGCAAACTGAGAGTGTCTGACTGAGTGAGGCTGCTAGCCTATATTGTAAGGATGTTATGATATGAGTGAGGCTGCTGGCCTACATTATGAGGATGATATGATATGAGTGAGGCTGCGGGCCTATATTGTGTGTTATTTATGCCATTCTGTGGCTTATTATTGCGCTTGGGCTGTAGGAGCCCCTCCGGAGTCTATAACACACCCCCAGTGAGCGTCGGTACCGATTGAGTGATGCCCGCGGGGCTTATGATGAGTGATTGTGAGGATGCCTGATAGGCAGAGCGATTGTGAGGATGCCTGGTGGGTAGAGTGATTGTAAGGTTACCTGATGGGCAAAGTGATTGTGAGGTTGCCTGATGGGCAGAGTGATTGTGAGGTTGCATGATGGGCTGATACTGAAAGAAATTGTTACGAGAAATGATTTTGGCCCGAGGGGCAGTCTTATGAAAGGTTTTACTGAGTTTCCAAACTATGATTTACTTCGTTTTCACACTGGTTTTACTGAGAATTTTATTGAGATACACTGATATTGCACTTGTTTCAGGGGATTTCTGAAAACTGATTTCGAACTTATTATTTAAGTAATACTACATGGTGACTTGGTGTTTTACTGGTTTGTGGAATTATGTACATGTTCAGTGTGTTTATATTACTCAGACTGTGATTTATTTTCATTACTACTGAGTTGGCGTACTCATAAAGACTCCCTGTGCCTCTGTGCACAGATCCAGGTACTAGCTCGCAGCAGTAGCTGACGCAGGTTTGATAGCATCATTTCACGGGATTTCGAGGTAGTTGTCCAGCGTCCACAGCTTCTCCATTTCCCTTCCCTATTTAGATTTAGTATTTGATTCAGAGACATATATTATAGTTTTAGCAGAGTTAGATTTATTTATTATTAGATGCTCATGACTATTGACTCCAGTTCTTGGGAGGTTGGTTAGACTATTATGGGGACGTTAAGACTTAATTATATTATTTGATGCTATGGTTGCATACATATTTTTATATTGTGAATTGTTAAAATGAGAATAAATGCGTAGTTATGTGATGGTTGGCTATGCTAGTTCCACGATAGGCGTCATCATAGCCTATTAGGATTTGGGGTCGTGACACTCTT
This sequence comes from Nicotiana undulata, assembly GCA_005239495.1. Lineage (NCBI taxonomy): Eukaryota > Viridiplantae > Streptophyta > Magnoliopsida > Solanales > Solanaceae > Nicotiana > Nicotiana undulata. The sequence goes on from ML248858.1 coordinate 120,168, forward strand.
CATGGGTGATACCTTCAACAGTACCTTATCACCTTCCATAAAAGTCACATCCCGGAATTTCCGGTCCGCATAACTCTTCTGCCTAGACTGCGCCGTGCGAAATCGCTCCTGAATCAACTTCACCTTCTCCAATGCATCCTGGAACAAATATGTGCCTAATAGCCTAGCCTCGTCGGGCTCAAACCAAGATCTACACCTCCTACCATATAAAGCCTCATACGGGGCCATCTGAATACTGGACTGGTAGCTATTATTATATGCAAACTCCGCGAGTGGCAGAAACAAATCCCATGAACTATCAAAATCAATCACACAGGCTCGCAACATGTCCTCTAAAATCTGAATAGTCTGTTCCGACTGCCCGTCGGTCTGAGGATGAAATGATGTGCTCAACTCTACCTGAGTACCCATACCTCTCTGCACGGCCTTCCAGAACTGAGACATGAACTGAGTACCTCTGTCAGAAATAATAGAAATCGGAACTCCATGCAATCGGACAATCTCCCTGATGTAGATACCAGCTAACTGCTCCGAAGTATAAGTAGTACTGATAGGAATGAAGTGCGCAGACTTGGTCAATCTATCCACAATGACCCAAATAGAATCAAAAACCTTTGAAGTCTGTGGAAGCCCAACTACAAAGTCCATAGTGATCCGCTCCCACTTCCACTCCGGAATATCTAACCTCTGAAGTAATCCACCTGGTCTCTGGTGCTCATACTTGACCTACTGGCAGCTGAGACACCATGCTACATACTCAACAATATCTCTCTTCATCGGCCTCCACCAATACTGCTGTCTCAAGTCCTGATACATCTTCGCGGCACACGGATGAATAGAATACCGCGAGCTATGTGCCTATGCTAATATCAACTCTCGAAGACCATCCACATTGGGCACACAAATACGGCTCTACATCCTCATAACACCGTCATCACCGATAGTCACATCCTTAGCATCACCTCGACGGACCCTATCCTGAAGTATTAACAAATGAGGATCACCATATTGCCGGGCTTTAATCTGATCAAAAAGAGAAGACCGGGAAGCCATGCTAGCTAATACCCGCGGAGGGTCTGACAAATCCAATCTCACCAACTAACCCGCTAAAGCCTGAACATCAAGTGCTAAAGGTCTCCCTGCTGCTGAAAGGTAAGCTAGACTCCCCAAATTCTCGGCTCTACGACTCAAATCATCGGCCACTACATTGGCTTTCCCCGGATGATACAAAATAGTGAGGTCATAATCCTTGAGAAGCTCCAACCACCTCCTCTAACGCAAATTCAAGTCCTTCTACTTCATCAGATACTGCAAACTACGATGATCAGTGAAAATCTCACACTGCACCCCATACAAATAATGCCGCCAAATCTTCAAGGCATGAACAATGGCAGCTAACTCAAGATCGAGCACTGGATAATTCTTCTCGTGCACCTTCAACTGTCTAGACACGTAGGCAATCACCCTACCGTCATGCATCAATACCGCTCCCAAACAAACTCTAGAAGCATCACAATAGACTGTATAAGAACCCGAACCAATAGGCAGAACCAATACCAGAGTTGTGGTCAATTCTGACTTGAGCTTCTGAAAGCTCTCCTCACACTCATAACCCCATCTGAATGGAGCACCCTTCTGGGTCAATCTAGTCAATGGTGAAGCAATGGAAGACAATCCTTCCACAAAGCGACGGTAATATCCCGCAAAACCAAGGAAACTCCTAATCTTTGTTGCTGAGGATGGCGTGGGCCAACTCTACACCGCCTCAATCTTCTTCGGATCAACCTGAATACCCTCAGTAGACACCACGTGCCCCAAGAAATCTACTAAACCAAGCAAAACTCACACTTGGAGAATTTTGCATAAAGTTTCTCCTCCATCAACCTCTGTAACACAAACCTCAAATGCTGAGCATGCTCTTCCTGGCTACGGGAATAAACCAGGATGTCATCAATGAACACAATGGCGAACGAATCAAGGTAAGGCTGAAATACATTGTTTATCAATTGCATGAATGCGGCTGGGCATTGGTCAGCCCAAATGACATAACCAGAAACTCATAATGACCATATCTGGTCCTGAAAGCAATCTTCGGAATGTCAGAATCCCGAATCTTTAGCTGATGATACCCGAATCTCAAATCAATCTTAGAGAACACTCTAGCTCCCTGAAGCTGGTCAAACAAGTCATCAATACGGGGCAAAGGATACCGGTTCTTCACCATAACCTTATTCAGCTGCCTATAATCGATACACATGCGCATGGAGCCATCCTTCATTTTCACAAACAACACCGGTGCACCCCAAGGTGACACACTAGGCCAAATGAACCCCTTATCTAAGAGTTCCTGAAGCTGCTCTTTCAATTCTTTCAACTCCGTTGGTGCCATATGATAAGGTGGAATAGAGATAGGCTGGGTGTCCGGAACCAGGTCAATACCAAAATCAATATCCCTATCGGGTGGCATGCTTGGCAGGTCTGCAGGAAATACGTCCGAAAAATCACAGACCATAGGAACAGAGTCCCCAAAAGGAGTCTCACTGCTAACATCCCTCACAAAAGCAAGATAAGACTCACACCCTTTCTCAACCATACGCTGAGCCTTCAAATAGGAAATCACTCTGCTAGGCACATGCTCTATAGACCCTCTCCACTCAACTCTTGAAACTCCGGGCATAGCTAGGGTCACGATCTTAGCGTGACAATCAAGAATAGCAAGACACGGGGATAACCAGTCAATGCCCAGAATCACATCAAAATCAACCATACTGAGTAACATCAAGTCCACTCGGGTCTCCAAACCCCCAATAGATATAAGACACGACCGATACACATGGTCCACAACAATAATATCGCCCATCGGATTCGAATCATAAATAGACGTAACTAATGACTCACGGGGCATATTCAGAAAGTGAGAAAAATAGGATGAGACATAAGAGTATGTGTAACCAGGGTCAAATAAAGCCAAAGCATCACTATGACAAACTAAGATAGTACCTATAATCACCGCATCTGAGGCCATAGCATCAGGTCTAGCCGAAAGTGCATAGATATGTGGTTGGCCTCCACCTGCTCGACCTCCCCCTCTAGGGCGGCCTCTAGCTGCCTGGGTAGGTGGTGAAGTGACTGGGGCTAATATCGAGAGTTGAACCCTCTTCTGAGATGAACTACCAGGACGACGAGGATACTACCTCCACCCATGTCCATACTCTCCACACTCAAAACAACCGCATGGAGCTGGAGATAGGGACTAAAGAGAACCCCTGCCACCATGATAACCACCGGATGAACCATGCATAGAAGAGCCCTGATATGATGATGCTCTGGAGGAGCTTTGAGCTGGAAGGGTACTAAAATATGAACGTCCCTGATGAGAACTGCGAGGACCCTGCCCAGAAGATGCGCAACTATAAGTTGGGCGAGCTGGTTGTGGAGGTCTAAATAGACGACCTCTGATGTGCTGAAACTGCCCTCTGGAAGAGGCACCACTGAAGCTACCTAATCCCCGTTGCCTCTTGGCCTCCCTCTCCTCACTCTCCTGCCTAGGAACCGACGCAATGTCCCGAGCAATGTCAACTACCTGCTCAAATGTAGCTCCAGACACTCTCTCCCTGGTCATCAAAACCCAAAGTTGATACGTGAGACCATCTACAAATCTCCTGATCCTTTCCCTGTTAGTAGGGACTAACTCCAAAGCATGTCTAGCCAACTCGGAAAACCTCATCTCGTACTGAGTAATTGACAACTCTCCCTGGCGCAGCTGCTCAAACTGTCGGCGTTGCTCCTCTTTGTGGGATTGAGGAACATACTTCTCCAAAATTATCGTGGAGACCTACTGCCAGGTGAGAGGTGCTGAACCAACCGGCCTACACCTCTCGAATGCCTCCCACCAAGTGAAAGCAGCACCTGCAAACTGAAATGTAGCAAACGAGACCCCATTGGTCTCCAAAATACCTGCAGTACGTAGTATCCTCTGGCATTTATCTAGAAAACCTTGGGCATCCTCACCCTCTGTGCCGCTGAAAGTCGGAGGCTGAAGTCTATTGAACCTCTCCAGCCTACGTTGCTCATCCTTGGGCATAGCTAGGACCACATAATCCTGAACTGGGGCAACCGGTTGGGCTAGGCTGGGACTACCCCCGGTGTCTAAATAGCATGTACAGCCTGCTCAGGTGTCTGGGCAGCTGGAGTCTGAATGCCTCCCCCGGCCTAAGCTGCAGTGGCAGTAGTAGACATAGCAACTGCCTGAGCCAAACTGGTGCACACTGTCAATATCTGAGCCAGGGTCTCCTAAAGACCCGGAACAATGATAGGCACTGCCGGTGCCTAAGCTTGTCCCATTGGATCACCCTCGGCGAGAACCTGATCCTGAATAGTCGGGGGATCCTCTGGTACTGCCCCGGCTGCTGCACGGGCTGGTCCCCTAACTCCACCACGGCCTCGACCCCTTGTGGGTCTAGCTGGTGTCTAGTCACCCTGATCGGTAGTGCGTGTCCTCACCATCTGTTAGAGAATGAAACAACATGAGTTTAGATTTAAAGAACCAATAGATTGGCACGAAAGAGTTCAAGAAATGAGATTTTTCCTAAGAGCTCTGTAGCCTCTAGAAGATAAGTACAGACGTCTTCGTACCAATCCGCAAGACTCTACTAATCCTGCTCATGATCGTTGAGTCCTATGTAACCTAGTGCTCTGATACAACTTGTCACGACCCCAAATTCTAACAGGTCGTGATGGCGCCTATCGTGAAACTAGGCTAGCCAACCATCACATAACTACACATTTGGTTTAATATAATATCTCAAAAATCAATAATAATCAGCAAAATAAGCAATTAACATTTTTCTCTAAGTCTTTAAGCAATTATAATATAATCTACTGTCTAAACAAAAACCCCAAGACCGGAGTCAACCGATCACGAGCATCTAAGAAATAAACTAACTCTGCTAATGTAATAATAATGTCTATGAATCAAATACTAAGAACTATATGAAGAAGGGAAGTGGAGAAGTTGCGGACGCTGGACAGCTACCTAGAAATCCCAAACGCTGATGACAACGAGCTCGAACGACTACTGCTCCGAACCAGTACATATATCTGCACACAGGGGTGCAGGGAGTAATGATGAGTACGCCAACTTAGTAGTAATGAAAATAAATCACAGTCTGAAGTATATGAAACACACAGCACAAAACACCAATCCACAAAACAGTAAAACATCAAGTCTTAATACAGTATACATAAGTTCGAAAACCAATTCCCAGAAAATCCTTTAAAACAAGTATATTTTCAATATATCTCAGTAAAACTGTCAGTAATATCAGTTTGAAAAATGAAGTGAATCATAGTCAAAACTCAGTAAAATATCATCATAAAACTTCCCTTTGGGCCATAATCATCACTCGTAACAATTTCCCTCAGCACCTCACCATCACTCAGTATCAGCCCCGCGGGCAACCTCACTGTCACTCATGCCTCCCAATCACTCATCACTCGGCACTCGCACTCAGTAGGTACCTGCGTTCACTGGGGGTGTTTACAGACTCCGGGGGGGATCCTACAGCCCAAGCGCGATAAACAAGCCACATCATGGCATAAATCACTCTCAGGTACTCGACTTCAATTTACTCTTCGCGATCGCACTTACCTGGTCGCGAACGCGATGCCTAGCCTGGTCCACTCTCCGTGAATGCGGTCAAGCACCCTGCGAACGCATAGCTTAACCAACCCAAGATTATGCGAACGCATGGGCCTGCATGCGAACGCACATGCCAATTGGGGCTGGGTCCCTCAGTCGCCATATACTCTTCGCGAACGCACTCCTCAGCCCACATTCGCGATGGCTACCCCACTTAGCCCTCCGCGTTCGCACCTCCTGGACCGTGAACGCATAGAATAATTTTACCCAGTTCCCCACTTCCCCCTATGAGAATGGGAGACTCCCTCCGCGAACGCATAGAGTAAAATCCCTCTGCAGAAACACCAGCAAAACAACCTAAGTTCCAAACAAGAAAATGATCCGTTAACCACCCGAAACTCACCCGAGGCCCCCGGGACCTCAACCAAATATACCAACACATCCTAAATGATCATTCAAACTTAGTTGCACCCTCGGAACACCCAAAATAACATCAAAATACCAAAATTACATCGGATTCAAGCCTAAGAACTTTGAAATTTCTAAATTCCACCAACGATGCCGAAACTACCCAAAACAACTCTGATTGTCCTAAAATTTTGCAAACATATCCAAAATGAAATTACGAACCTGTTCCAACTGTTGAAATTTCATTCCGACCCCAATAGCCTATTTTCCATTGCGGATTGAAAATCACCAAAAACTAACTTTCGCCAATTCAAGCCTAATTCTACACCGGACATCACAAAATTTTCCGAACACACTCTTAAGTCCCAATTCACCTAACAAAGCTATCTGGGCCATAAAATGCGCATTCCGAGGTCGTTTACCAAGAAGTCAACTCTCAGTTGACTTTTCCCACTTTAAGGCTATTTTTAAAGACTAAATGACTAAATTCTCACTACAACCATTCTGAACTCGAGCCAACCAACTCTAACACATCGTAAACAGTATAAACAACATATGACAAGGCAATAACAGTAATTATAATGCAGTTTCTATGTAACGATCGACCAGGTCGTTACAAACACCCCAAACCTATAACCGTTCATGTTTATCTATCAAACTCATCAACTCATATATCATCAAATAGGGTCTATAATCATTAAAACCAATGCCAGAATCAATTAGAGAGTGAATACATTACCTCTTTGAAGTTCAATCCTTTTGAATTCGAGTTCTTGGGTTCCTTCTCTCAACAATGATGTCCCAATCGTATATCTAATAAGTGGAGGGTTTAGCATGTTAATAAGATGTTGGAAAATTGAAATTAACTTAGAATCACCATTAGAACTTACCTTGGGTGGTGGAGGGACCCATAAGGAGTAAGGTTTTTTAGAGCTTTCCTTTCTAGAGCAAGTTTTTATGTTTTGGAGCTGTGGGGGACGAAGTAGGGATTTAAAATGACTTCCCAAAGTGCGCCCCCCATGCACCTGTAGGCCTGAACGTGCACCTGTAGCCCTGACCGCACACCTGACCACGCAAAATGGCAGGAACATTGCCACATGTGCGCGGCCGCGCTCGGGGCGCACATATTGCACACTGTTATGTAAAATGCACATAACCTTTTGCACAGAGATCCATGTGGGCTCCACAATATATCTGTAGAAAGCTATTTAAAAGGACCACAACTTTCATATTTTGTGTTTTCCCAAATACCTTACATTTTTTTCACTAAACCTCCTGCAAGACTGACCTTTTGCAAACTTCGTCGATTTTATCGAATCTTGTATACCTCACTCTTTATCTTGATTCTAAAATAACTATTTCCACCCATACCCATACTAATAGAACTTCACATGTCCAAAATATAACCTTACTACTCATTTAACAAATTCATACCTAAGCCGAATTTACGGGGTGTTACATCCAAATTTTCTATCGTTTCACTTTAAAGTGCAACTTTAGTATTGAGATATGAAGTTTTATCACTTCAATGTGCAACTTCAAAATCGGGGTAGAAAGTTCTTATCACGTCAAAATAAAACTTCAAAAAGGGGATCTGAAGTTTTATGGATGGTATTTGATTTTCCAAGGTGACAACTGAATTGGTAAGATTCGGCTTGGAGAAATTTAAACTCAGACGTCATCGTCGGCTTAGTCGAGATTGAATTTGATATATTTTTTTAAAATTAAAAGAGTTTCTAAATTTGAAATCTGACGTTTCTAATATGACACTTTTTGGGTGCTCTAACTTTTGATCTCGTGCTTTCCCATAGACAGAATCTTAAGATCAAAAGTTAAAAGTGTTGCTCGCAGTGGAGAAGGCAGCCAATGGAGGAGGCTAGGAAGTTGAGGTCCAAGGATATAGCTTTAGTGAAGATACAATAGAGAGGGCAGCCAGTGGAGGGGGTCACCTGGGAGACCGAGAGGGAGATGCAGAGCAGATATCCTCACTTGTTTGAGACTCCAGGTATGTTTCTAGACCCGTTCGAGGACGAACGTTTGTTTAAGAGGGGGAGAATGTAACGACATGACCGGTCGTTCGTAGAATTTGCACTATTATTACTGTTTCTACCTTGTTATGCATTGTTTAGTTGTTTATGATGTGTTGGAGTCGGGTGGTTGGGGTTCAGAGTGGTTGTAGTGAGAATTGAGACACTTAGTCTCTTAAAGTAGCCTTATAGTTGGAAAAGTCAACCGAGAGTTGACTTCTAGGTAAACGATCTCATAATGCGGATTTTATGGCTCGGGTAGCTTCGTTAGGTGATTTGGGACTTAGGAGTGTGTTCATAATGAAGTTTTGATGTTCGGTGTAGAGTAAGGCTTGGATTGGCGAAAGTTAGTTTTTGGCGATTTTCGGTCGGCAGTGGAAGGTCGGAATGGAATTTCGGAAGTTGGAGAAGGTCTGTAATGTTATTTTGGATATGTGTACAAATTTTTAGGTCAATCAGATGAGTTTTGGATGGTTTTGGCATCCTTCGTGAAATTTAGAAATTTCAAAGTTCATAGGCTTGAAATTGATGTGATTTTGGTGTTTTTGCATTGTTTTTGGTGTTTCGAAGGCTCGAATAAGTTTGAATGAGGCTATGTGATGTGTTGGTATGTTTGGTTGAGTTCCCGGGGGCCTCGGATGATTTTCGGGTGGCTAACGGGGCGATTCTTGGATTTTTGAACCAGCTGTTTTGCTGGTGTTTCTGCAACAGGAATTTACCCTATGCGTTCGCAGAGGTGGTCCCGCGTTCGCATAGGGGAATTGGGCTCTGAGGAAAAAATTTCCAATGCGATCACGTCTTGGGGGTGCAAACGCGGAGTGTTAGGATGGTTGGCCTATGCGTTCACAGGGCATGGAGTGCGTTCGCGTAAAGTAAAGGCGTCTGAGGGACCCCAGGCCCATTCGGCCTGTGGGTTCGCGTAAAGGCCCATGCATTCGCGGTGGCCTGTGTTGGTTATGTTGTGCGTTCGCGGGATGGTAGCCATGTTCACGTAGAGGAAATTAGGGGCCAGCTGGGATTGCTCTATGCGAACGCGGTCAATGTGATGCGTTTGCGATGAAGAAATGACTGGGCAGAAAGTTTAAGTTTCATAAACGAGGATTTTAGGCCATAACTCAAAATACCATTAGAGAGCTCGGAGAAGGAGGATTTGGAGGAGATTTTCAGTGGGATTCTTGTGGTAAGTGTTCCTCAATCACTTTTGGATTTATTCATGAACTAGTCTTGATTTTTATCATGTAAGTTGAGGAATCAAAGAGGAAATTGGGGAAAATGGGAGGAAAATTTGGGAATTTCTTTTGATGATTTGAATGGGTAATTGAGGTCGGATTTTGGTAAGATTGATATGGGTAGACTCGTGAGAGTATGAGGATTGTGATTTTTATCGAAATTCGAGACGTGGGCCGGGGGGGCGGGTTTGGCCAATTTCGGGAATTGTGCCTAATTTTGATAGTTTTCGATTGGGTTTCGTTTCCCTAGCATATTTTGATGCTATAAATCTGATTTTGATAGATTTGGAGCATTTGGGAGCCGATTCAAGGGGCAAGAGTATTGCGGAGTAGCTTTTCAGGCTGGTTTGAGGTAAGTAATGACTATAAATCTTGTCCTGAGGGTATGAAACCCCTGACTTAGCATCTTTTCACTGTTTTGGAGTGACACACATTGGATGACGAGTGTGTGGCATGTACTAATTGTGGAATTTGAAATTGATTTTTCCCGGGGCAACTATTGAGTTGTGTAACTGCTTTTAAATCACATGATAAATCGTATTTTCATGCTTTTGATATATTTGGGATGTAAGCCATGTTTGGGGCCTCGTGCCGACCTGTTTAAACCCCTTGGGGTTGTTTTCTGATATTCCTCGCCGTGGTAATTATGATTTACACTCAGTCATTCATGTTAAACTATTTTGATACTCAAACTTGTTGATATTATTTCATGATATAAAATACTGTTTTGGGTCGAGAACCCCGTTTATTTATGGCCCGAGTGGCATTTTGAGAGTTTCTAACTGAGTGAGGCCGAGAGCTAATATTGTGAGGATATTTTTGGATCGGGCTGTACGCCGCAGCATGTTACACTGTTATGATATGTGAGAGGCCGAGTGCCAGAGTGATTGATGTCGTGATTTAGCTGTTTATAGCGCTTGAGCTCTAGGAGCCCCTCCGGAGTTTGTACACCTCCAGTGAGCAGGTACCTACTGAGTGCGAGTGCCGAGTGACAAGTGACGAGTGATTGGGAGGCATGAGTGACTGTGAGGTTGCCAGAGGGGAAGGTGCTGAGTGATTGTGAGGTATGCTGAGTGAATGATTATGAGTGATGATTTTCCCGAGGGGCGGTTTGTTATACTTGTTTGTCTGAGTAACTATTTAGGATTCATTTCATCTTTAAACTAATACTTCTGGGGTATTTTACTGAAATCACTGGGAATCATACATGTTCAAATGATTTTACTGAAACTGGCTTTTAAAGCATATTTGACTAAATGTATACACTGTTGGAAATCAATATTTTATTCATTGTGATTCGGTGATTTGCTCATGTGTGTTTTCTTATTGTTCGGACTTGATTTATTTTCACTAATACTGAGTTGGCGTACTCACCATTACTCCATGCACCTATGTGTGCAGATTCAAGTGTTGGTACCGAGCATTAGGCATCCTATTCCATACGGAGCTAGAGTTGGGACATTGAGGTAGTTGTTCAGCGTCCACAACATCTCTATCTCCCTTTCTTATTTTTTACTTAGTCCTTCATTCCGAGATTATATATTATGACAGTAGTATTCTTGGTATCATTCATAGATGCTCATGACCTGTTGGCTCCAGATCTTGGGGATGGTTGTAGAGTGTTTAGCTTGTTTTGTTTTGCGTAAAAATTCAAAAATTTATATACGTTTATGAATGTTGAAAAATGAATTGAGAATTTTGAAAGGAAAATGTAAATATGTGATTGTTGGATAGCCTAGTTCCACGATAGGCGCCATCACGGCCGATTAGGATTTGGGGTCGCGACATGGAACAACAAATCTTGGTTTCCTAAGGTAAGAATAGACCTCAATAGTTTAATAACAATTTTTTCCTACGCAGATGTATGACTGAAATACAGTCATTTTTACCTGCAAAGACATATGATCGAAGTATATAAAAAATATATTGGCGAAGAAATAATAGAGGATTTGATATAGATTGAAAAGAGGGCTAAGCTTGCTAACGAATGTGTTGGATTTCCTCGCCCTAGTACACCAACCAGGAAGAAAGAAAAAGAATTGACCGCACTTGAGTTATTGTTGTCTATACTTTAGCCACACATGACCGAAGTGCATCCAAATTTTTACAGTAATGTGTGTTTGAAGTCACGCAATTACGTCTGATGTGGAAACTTTTTTTCCTAGAAATAAAAACTTGTTCTTCGAATTTTAACAATTCAATACATGATTCAATGTTCAAATCTACTCCAAATGAGCTCAAATTTGAAACGTAAATTCTAACTATTATAAAGAGAAAGCCCCAACCATCAATTTATCAAAATAACAACAAATCTAACAAAGATATTTTATAACAATGGCAATTTGATAATATTTCTAAGCATTTTTTAACAATACCTATTTATTTAAAATTCACTGTTTATATTCAAAATGGAAGACTCATAGGAAGAAAAAAGAAAGAAGAAAAGAAGAAGAAGAAGAAGCAGAGAATAAGCAGCTTTTTCTGAAGTTACCTAATTATCACGATCCAATTCTCACCGAGATCGTGATGGCACCTAGCTCAATCTGCTAGGCAAGCCAACCAACAAAAATACAACTCAAACTGAAGATCATCATATAAATAATAAAACTAAAATATGAAATTTAACACAAGTTATCCCAAGAACTTGTTTTAAAAGTCATGAACAACTAATAATAGTATTACGACGTTGATATGAAGAAAATACATCATATGTTTCACTGTACACGAATATAAATACAAGTTATAAACTACCATGAACAAAATAATAGCTAATAACTATGACGCTTAATGTCTTTACTACTTGCTCTAGAACTTCGCAATAGCTTAGCCCCAAAATCTAAATGCAAGGTGTAGAAGTATAGTATCAGTATAATCGATCTCATGTATTTAGTAAGTATCAAGACTAACCTCAACAAAATAGTGGCAAGATTTAGTCTAAAAATACTCACTCTATGTAACCCTTGCAGCTCATATCCATAAATAATAACATAGAAATAGCCAAGAACAACCAACGAACAACATATATCATTAATAAGATACACAATTAAAGATAAAGTTAATAAACATCCCTTTTCAAATGACCAGATCAAACACATATACAAATGGACCAAATTCCCATAAACATGATATATGCACCAAGTATCACTAATTCGAGTACTTTTAGACGAGTATATAATATCTTTCCATGATAAACACTCAATTTCACATCAATTTACAGATAGCAACAACAACAACAACTACCTAGTAAAGTCTCACAAAGTGGGGTCTGGGGAGGGTAATGCGTACGCAGACCTTACCCCTACCCCGATAGGGGCGGAGAGGTAGTTTCCAATAGGCCCTCGTCTCAGGAAGACGGAGATGAAAACAGGAAAAGATAATCCATTAGTAACTCCAGCAGAAATCGTAGAAATAGTAACATATGCATAGAAACCATAAGATAAATGACAAGTAATAACATTAGCCAGTATTTAAGGCTCGAGGCTAAGATAAACAGCAAGCATAGTGTGATCTCAACATAAATGCAAGTCATCTAAGATCAACCCTGTCCAACCCCCGCCCCACCCCGGGAATAAAGAAGGAGAGCTCTACTACCCCATAGCCTACAACCTTGATGCTAGACCTCCAGACCTTCCTATCAAGGGCAATGTCGTCGAAAATCTACAGTCTATCCATGTCCTTCCTGATCACCTCTCCCAAATTCTTCTTAGGCCGCCATCTACCTCTTCTCGTAGCCACCACCACCAACCTCTCACACCTCCTAACCGGAGCACCATCTGAGCCTCGATTCCCGCATCTTATCATCAACAGGGGCCACGCCCACCTTCTCCCGAATAACTTCATTACAAATCTTGTTTATCCTGGTGTGCCCGCACATCCACCTCAGCATCCTCATCTCTTCTACCTTCATCCTCTGAATATGGGAGTTCTAAACCGGCCAACACTCTACTCCATACAACATGGCCGGTCTAATCACCGCCCTACAAAACTTACCTTTGAGTATCGGTGGCACTTTCTTGTCCCACAAAACTCCATATGCAAGCCTCCATTTCATCCAGCTCGCCCCTATACGATGAGTGACGTCCTCGTTGATCTCTCCGTCCCCTTGAATCACCGACCCAAGGTACTTGAAGCTATCTTTCTTAGGGATGACCTGTGATCCAAGCCTCACGTCACTCCCTACGTCTCTCGACTTAGCGCTAAACTTGCACTCCGGGTACTCAGTCTTGGACCTACTCAATTTGAAACCCGTTGACTCGAGGGTCTGTCTCCAAACCTCCAGCCTCTCTGTTAAACCAAGTCACTGCATGGTTTTGAAGATTGACAAATGCCAACCCAGTTGAACCAGGTCTATCAGGGCAAACAGAGTCAAATAGACTCATTGGCACAAGAAGCGTCCATGCACAGGAGACAAACATTAACTGTGAACTAAGAAGTTATCTCCTAATCGAAAAGTTTGCAAATTGATACGAAGATGTAGTTCGATTTCAGGTAGGTCAGAAACGAGATCAAGGAAGTTGAGATAAACACAAACTCTTCCACCAAGGAAGAGTTGCATTAGAACTGAACAACAACATCTCAACTACTAACTCTATAAAGTGTTGAAGCATTCCTACTGAAGAATTGACGCACAAACACTGAAGTGAAACAAGAACTGGAATCAAAATTATCAAAGCAATTTTGTAAGCATAATCCTTGTGCGACACAAAAGCTACTTGAACCAGCTAGAAGAACCAGTTCCATCTGTTGTTTTTTGAGTCTAGTGGTTTGTAGTAGGTGATTGAATATTGTATCTTTCAACTTTATCTAGAAGAAATTGTAATAGGTACACACTGTTCAAGTTAGAGTTAACTTGAAGTTTGTCGCAATTAGCTAGAGGCTAGTTTGCCACAAAGGGATTAGAGTTAGTCCTTAGGTTTACAAAAGAGTTTATTTTGTAAATGATGTTTGGCTCAGAGTTGTAGTGAAGAGTTTGGGAAAATCCTACTGGGAAGTAGGTCGTGGTTTTTTCACCTTTTGAGCCAGGTGTTTTCCACGTAAAATTGCTATGTGCTTTAAATTCTGCAATTACTTTTCCGCAAACTGTAGAAGTTGGAACACCAAGAAGAACCAGGTTCCTCTATAGAGACTTGTAACGACCCGGTCCGTCGTTATGTGGTATACGCATCTATTCCCTTATTTCTGTCTTGTAGTAGCTCGGTTAGACTGTTCATGAAGTGTTGGGGTTGGTTGGTTCGGGTTCGGAGTGAAAATAGAGTGGATTGAGACACCTAGTCTCTAACAAGAGCTTTAGAGTTGGAAAAGTCAACCTGGAGTTGACTTATTGGTAAACGACCTCGGAATGCGGATTTTATAGTTCGGATAGCTTCGTTAGGTGATTTGGGACTTAGGAGTGTGTTCAGAATAATTTTAGGATGTCCGGTGTAGAATTAGGCTGGAACTGGCGAAGTTAGTATTTTGGCGAATTCCGGTTGATAGGCAAGATTTTGATCCGAGGGTCGGAATGGGATTCCGAGAGTTGTTGTAGCTTCTTTATGTCATTTTGGACTTGCCCGCAAAATTTTAGGTCATTCGGAGATGGTTTGGTTGGGTTTTTTATCAAATGCGTGTTTCGGAGTTTCTGGAAATCATAGGCTTGAATTGGATGAGAATTAATGGTTTTGATGTTGTTTTTTGGTGTTTTAATGGCTCGACAAAGTTTGAATAACCATGTTGGATATGTTGGTATGTTTTGTCGGGGTCCCGAGGGGCTCGGGTTTGATTTCGGATGTCACACGGAAAGTTGGAACCCAAATATGCAGCTGAAGCTGCTGTTGCTGGTGCGATCGCACCTGTGATGCTTGCACCGCAGGTGCGGATATAGCAGGCGCGAGAAGGATGGCGCAGGTGCGAGGTTTGGTCACTGGGGCGGAATAAAGATCGCACCTTCAAGGTCGCAGGTGCGGGGGATGGGGTCGCTGGCGCGGGCTCTGGGTTTTAAGTGAAGAACCGCCGGTGCGGTCAATATGTTGCCCCTGCGGGCCCGCTGTTGCGATAAAGGGGCCGCAGGCGCGAAAAGGCCTGGGCAGAACCTATAAAAGGCAGCCTTCGCGAAATTTGCCTTCTTTCACCATTTTTACACTCGGGTTTAAGCTTTTTGAAGGGGTTTAAAGAGAGATTTTGTGGGTTCTTCAAAGAGGTAAGTTTCTTGGACTCAAAACTCGTTATATTGTGCATTAAGAATGATTTTAGGTTGAAATATTTGGTAAAAACAGTAGAAAAATGGTGGTTAGGGCTTGGGTTTAAGAGAGGAAGAATGGGGGAATTGGAGGACCATTTGAGGTCCGATTTTCGTGTTCTTGGTATGGTTAGAGTCGGGAAAAGACAAGGAACCTAGTGTTGTGAAAATTTCTGACTTTCGAGACGTGGGCCCGAGGGCCGGGTTTTGACCGAATTCGGGATTTTTGGTATTGTTGCTAAATTTTGATTGGGTATTTTTCCTTAGCACATTGTGACACTATGTAATTGATTATTGATAGATTTGGAGCATTTGGAGGCCGATTCTCGAGGAAAGGGCCCGGCGGAGTAGAGTTGAGCCGGTTTCGAGGTAAGTAACGGCTTCAACCTTGGAACTGAGGGGTTCAAAACCCCAATGTACATGCTAATTGATGATAGTTACTATGATACACTCGCCAAGTGACGGGCATATGAGTGTTGGTTGATTTGTTGTGGCCCGGCTTATCCCCAGGCATGGTTTAACTATTGTTCCACCATGATATCGGTACTGTGAAAGCTATTGATGCGTAGAATCTAAAAGAAAACATAACAAGTATAAATGATAAGACTTCATGTCTATATGTGGAGACCGGAAATGGTCCGTTACTGTTGTTTCTATTGCGAACCTTACTTGTGCATACTCATTCCTGTTATTACACATGTATTCATATTTCAGTCTCAGAAATCATTGATTTATCATGCATTGCCATTGTTTGGGCTGTTTACATAATGAGAGTGTTGTGAGGAGACT
>ML248858.1:136814-153122 GCA_005239495.1 Nicotiana undulata
CACCACGTCGTACATGTTACGGGATGGATTTCCCTGGGCCAATGGCCAATTATGTGTACCGAGAGGACCACCTGTGAGAGATGCATACTACATACATGGCATTCATTTGTTATTCCCGGATTTTGAATAAGTTTCCAGGGTCATTTACATAACATGATTGTCACTGATATTCTTGGTTATTTCTGAAATTTTCATTATTTGAACTATTTATTTACGGAGGTTGAGTTCGTCACTACCTCCTCAGACCGTAGGTTGTTTTCGTTACTTACCTGCACACTGTGTGTGCAAATCCAGGTGCACCGAGATTTGACGCGGATCGATGATAGCAGCTTATCTCTCAGAGCCGATGAGGTAGCAGCTGGCGTTTGTTGTCCCGTCCCTCCTTTTCTTATTTTCCCTCCTGTATTAGAAATTGGAAACTTAAGACTTCAGTATTATTTCTCAGTTATATTGATGTTAGTAGCTCATGACTGCGTGACTCCAGATCCTAGATTGATTGTTGGAGCCTATTTTCTTCTATTAGACTGTTTTAAATGATTAAAATTTCCGTATTTCTATGAGTTGAGCCAAAAATGAGTAAATTTCTCCAGTAAATGAATTGAGTATTGTTGTAGAGATTGGCTAGCCTGGTTCCACGACAGGCGCCATCACAACCCGGAAATGGGTCGTGACAAGACTGCACTCGAAAATTGGACACCACACAAATCACCCCCCCCCCCCCCCCCCCCCCCCCCCTCTTGTGTGGTATTGAAGTATAAAACATCAATTGGTATCAGATCAGGTTATCCTTGAAAAGGCTAACACCTTGGAAAAGGTCAAAAAGAGTGCACCACCTGGAAACCGGGATGGTCAATCAACTGCAAGGCCACCACTCTTTAATGGCCAGTACTACTCCTGGTGGAAGAACAGGATGAAAGATCACTTGATTGGAGAGGACTATGAACTTTGGGACATAGTCACTAATGGTCCTCTAGCCACCATGAAGAAGACTGCTGAAGGAGTAGATGTACCAAAGACTAAAGCTGACTACACTGCTGAGGATATGAAGAAATGGGAGAAGAATGCTAAGGCCAAAAAGTGGCTAGTTTGTGGACTGGGTCCAGACGAGTATAGTAGAATTCAGAGCTGCACCACTGCCAAAGAAATTTGGGATACCTTATAAGTAGCCCACGAAGGAACACCCAAGTGAAAAGATCAAGAGGTACTCTACTATACTCTCAGTGTGAAAACTTCACTATGAAAGAAGGAGAGACAATCCAAGAGATGTACCCAAGGTTCATAACTCTGACAAATGAACTTAAGTCTCTTGGTAGAGTCATTCTTGAAGAGGACAGGGTGGAGAAGATCCTGACAAGGGTCTTGTCAATTTCCTGGGAAAGTAAAATCACTGATATCCAAGAATCCAAAAATATGGCAACCCTCAGATTGGATGAGCTAATTGGAAACCTTACTGCCTATGAACTTAGAAGGCAAACAATGAAAATGGATGCTCTAAAAAAGGAAAGGAGTCTAACACTGAGAATCACTGAGAGAGCAGATCTGGAGGAAGATGAGATGGCCATGATCACTAAGGAATTCAGAAACTTCCTCATAAGGAAAAAAGGCATCTCAAGAGGTGGAAACTACAACAAAGCTAAAGCTCCAGAAAGGCCAACTAATGATGGATGCTACAAGTGTGGAAATACTGACCACCATATCAAGAATTGTCCTCAGTGGGAAATGGAATGGGAAAAAGAGAGATTTGAAAGAAGGAACAGGAAGAAGGAACTGGTCCAACCCAAGAAAACTACAACAAAAGCTATGGTTGCTGCTTGGGGGGAAAGCTCAGATGAAGAATCAGAAGATGGTGAGAATGAAGAACAGGCGCTCATGGCAATTGGCGAATTTGATGAGGAATCATATGAAGAACCAAAGATAAGTATATCCCATCTCAAAAACAAAATAAAGTTCCTATCTAAAGAAAAACTCTCTGAGTTGCTACTTGATTTGATGGATGATTCCGAAGAAACAACCAAAGAGAAAGAACAACTATCTAAAGAGTGTGCAATGCTAAAAGCAAAATGCCTAAACCTGAAAATCAGAGTAAGTGAATCTAAAAAGAAAAACATTGTCTGGTTGCACCAGGTTCATCCGCTTGAAACTAAGATCCTAGTGCTAAAATCTGAAAATTTAAAATTAAAGCTAGGATCTAGTAAAAAGATCATTGATCATTCTCATATCATGTTAGAATAAAACATGGGAAAACTAAAAGATAAGATGTATATCAAGGATGAATAGATAAGGACACTTAAAGAAGAACTTGGTAAAGTCAAACATGAATTAGATCGAACTTGTAAATGGAATAAATCCTCTGATGCCTTGACATGGCTTCAAGAAAATTATAGTATCAACCGGAGAGGACTTGGTTTTGGGAGTCCCCAAGTGGCCCCAAAAGCAAGTATCTCACTCTCCCTGAAAATATAATTTGCACCTACTGTGGTATGACTGGTCATTACAAAATTGAGTGTACTGCAAAAGAGCAGGCCAGTCGAAGAAATGAGAGTTTTGTTAAAAAGAAAAACCGGTTACCAAATTGGGCCAGAAAAAGCTTAATTCATCCTTTCTCTCATAGAAAAGGACCCAAAATAGTTTGGGTTCTTAAGACTAACCCCTGATTTCTTTTTGTAGGTTCAAGTGAGAGGAAGCAGCCAAATTTGGCATTTGGATAGTGGCTTCTCAAAACATATGACAGGGAACAAGGAACAGTTCCTTTCACTTGAAAACCTCAAAGGAGGAAATGTCTCCTTTGGAAATGGAAATAAAGGTGAAATTATTGGGGTTGGTAAGGTAGGTAAGGATGACACACGTTACATTTAACATGTGTACTTGATAGATGGATTGAAATATATCCTGATCAGTGTGTCACAATTGTATGACAGAGGTAACCTGGTTGCTTTCACTTCCACTAAATGTTTTGTGATTAACCTGCTTACTGACAAGATTGTTTTGCAGGAAAAAAGAATTAATAACATCTATTTCATAGACTTGTACACACTGTCTGAAAATGAACTCACTTACTTAAGTGTATTAGACAGTGATCCCCTCCTGTGGCACAAAAGACTTGGTCACGCGAGTCTAAATCAGCTAAACAAATTAGTCTCTAAGGACTTAGTGCTAGGGCTTCCTAACATTAAGTTCAAGGAAGACAAAGTTTGTGAGGCATGTGCACGGGGGAAGNATATTTGTTAGAAAATTTCAAAAACAGTTAGGAAATCAACTAGCATCAATAAGATCTAATCATGTCACTGAATTTGAGAATGCAAAGTTTGCTGAATTCTGTGATGAACATGGTATAAATCACAACTTTTCTGCCCCTAGAACCCCACAGCAAAATGGGGTTGTTGAAAGAAAGAATATAACTCTTGAAGGTATGGCTAGAACCATGCTTCTTTCTAGCAAACTACCCCATAGCTTCTGGTCAGAAGCAATAAACACTGCATGTTACATAATAAATAGATGCATGACCAGACCACTGGTTGAGAAAACTCCTTATGAATTACTTAAAGGGAGAAAGCCCAACATATCCCACCTTAGGGCTTTTGGATGCAAGTTCTTTGTGCACAACAATGGCAAAGATTCCCTAGGTAAATTCGATCCCAGAAGTGATAAGGGATTATTCTTGGGATATTCATCACATAGCAAAGCTTATAAAGCATATAATAAAAAAACTATGTGTGTAGAAAAAAGTGTGCATGTTGTCTTTGATGAAACTAACACTCTTTTTGAGAGACATGAACCAGAAGATGAGGATCTTGGACTGGTCAAAAGCAGTGAACAAATTGAAGCAAATATGGAAGATGAAATAGGTTATGGACCAGGTCCAACTACCCAAAGCAACATGGCAAGGGGAACTCAACAGCAAATTACTCTGGACCTTGGCCCTGATCTTGTTCCGGAACAACAAGACACCATGAGATCATCTAGAAGTGAACATTGGTGATCAAACCACACAGATATCAGAGTTCTCACCCTCTTGAGAACATCATAACAGATTTGTCATTCGGAATCAAAATAAGATCCTCTTTGAAAAATCTGTGCGCGTTTGATGCCTTTCTATCCTTGACCGAACCAAAGAACATTGGGGAAGACTTACAGGATGCTGATTGGGTAAATGCTATGCAAGAAGAGCTGAATCAAAATTCATGTATGGCACTTGGTACCCATGCCACTAGAAAGATCAGTAATTGGCACAAAGTGGGTCTTCGGGAACAAACTTGATGAGGATGAAACTGTTACAAGAAACAAGGACAGACTGGTTGTCCAAGGATATAGTCAAGAAGAGGGAATTGACTATGATGAGACCTTTGCTCCTGTGGCAAGATTGGAGGCAATTAAACTTCTTATAACATTTGTTGCATACATGGAATTCACTCTCCATCAGATGGATGTAAAGAGTGCTTTCCTCAATGGCTATCTAAAGGAAGAAGTATTTGAAAGCAAGGAGTCACCTGACCATGTATACAAACTTGACAAGGCTTTGTATGGACTCAAACAAGCACCAAGAGCATGGTATGAGCGGCTATCAAAATTCCTGCTAGAACATGGATACAAACGAGGTAAAATTGACAGTACCTTGTTCTTAAAGGAAAAAGGTAAGAATCTTCTGGTTGTGCAAATATATGTGGATGATATCATATTTGGGCAACCTCTGAAAAATTGAGTAAGGAATTTGCTAAACTTATGAGGAGTGAGTTTGAGATGAGTATGATGGGTGAGCTAAACTTCTTTTTAGGCTTGCAAATCAAGCAAAACTCAAATGGAACAATGATCCATCAACAAAAATATGTGAAGGAATTGCTCAAAAGATTTAAAATGGAAGACTCAAAAGAAATTGACACCCCCATAGCCACAACTACAAAATTAGATGTGGATGAACCTGGTTCATCCGTTGATCAGAAGCTATACAGAAGGATGATTGGGTCTTTATTATATCTCACTGCCAGCAGACCTGATATTGTGTTCAGTGTAGGACTGTGTGCTAGATTTCAGGCAAATCCAAAGGAGTCCTATCTAACCGCAGTAAAGAGAATTCTGAGATATCTGAAGGGCACTACTGATTTATGTTGTTGGTATCCTAAAGGTAGTAATTTCGACTTTGTAGGATATGTTGATGCAGATTATGCAGGCTTCCTGGTTGACAGGAAAAGTACCTCAGGCATGGCTCACTTTTTGGGCTCTTGCCTTGTGTCTTGGGCCACCAAAAAACAAAATTCAGTAGCCTTATCTACTGCTGAGGCTGAATATGTGGCTGCAGCCTCATGCTGTACTCAGTTGCTATGGATCAAGCAACAACTTATGGATTTTGGTATGGAGGTTGGATGCATTCCTATTTTCTGTGACAACACTAGTGCAATTAGCATGACAAAGAACCCGGTTCATCACAAGAGAACCAAACACATAGATGTCAGACACCATTTCCTAAGACATAACTATGAAAAAGGAATGGTCTCAATTGAACTTTTTGCTACTGACAAACAAATTGCAGATATCTTTACCAAGGCACTAAGTAGGGAGCATTTTGAGAGAAACATGCTTGAATTAGGGATGATTAAGATCAGCTAATTGAAAAATAAAAATAAATTTTTTTTTTTGGCTAGAAACACTAAAATAGGTAACTAACCAGACTAATCGTTGCTTAGTATCATGATTTTACTACCATACTCTCTTGCCATGTATTAATATGATTCCCTGGTTGCTAATGATGTTTTTCTATCTTTGTAAATTGAGGCAAATTAAAGACTATAATACGATGAACCTAGTTCATCGCTGCTGGTTCATTTGACTGACAAGGTATGTGCTCATCTCCATACGCTTATTGAAATAATTATAGTCACACCTGAGCAGGACTTTATATACATTTGATTCATTTCAAATTCTTAGTACTTATCCCAAAATGAACCCTTTCCAAAGAGTCTCATCGAACCTTAATTAGCCTAGATATTAGGGAGTCAAAACCGTCTAATCACTGACACTCCTGCAGCGATTAGACTTCCACTTGCTAAAGAATTATGCCCGTTGTACATTTCATAACCACATCTTTAAAAGGCCATCATTACCTCCCCTCTTCAAAAACATAACCGTCGAACCAAGTACATCATTCATCTCATACCAAACTGATCAACTTTCTTCTATCCCCAAATCTTCATAACAATGTCTTATTCACCACCCCCTGCTTCATCTTCATCAACCAACACTAGTTCTAATTCTCCATAAATATACAACTAACATTCTCCAACCAGGTCTTCGACCCCCGAAAACCCTCCAGTTCTTGAACCCACTCCTTCACCCAAATCAGTCCTAGTCGTTACACCTAGCCCCACCCCAGCCCCTAAACAACGTAGAGTAGAGATGTTTGCCAGGAAAACAGTTGCATCTGCTTCTCGTGCCAAATATTTAAATGAGATACTTCAAGCTAGAAAGGTCCAAGAATCTGAATCCTCTAGTGAGTCCTTAAAATCTGCAAATGAGGATGAAGCACCAGGTTCATCTGACACTGAAAAAGGAAATCTTGAAGTTGGGTCTGCAACTGAAGTGGCTGAAAACAAGTTTATCTTGATTGGGTCAATAGTGGATGTAGAAGTACCGGATAGGCGAAGAAAAATTGGGAAAAATATAAACATTGAGAGAGAGGAAGAATGGAGTTCAGAAAGGGGATATGGGAAGGAAGGTGCCACTCTGGCTATTTGTGGCCCCGCTCCTGTGATTGTTGAGGAAGGAGTCAAAGCTTTAGGGGGAAGCAACAGCAGGTCTGGAAAGCCTACAACAAGCAGTAGATGAATTCGGTTCATCTATTGAGGAAACATTGGCTGAGATGCTGAAAAAGTTGGGGGAGTCCTACAATCCCAAGCAGAAGAGAAATCCAAAATCCAAGAAAGCCATTAACCCAGTTCCAACCAAGAAGAGGAAAGCTTCATCATCTGTTGATGCTCCTGCCCCAAAGAGTCGTGCTACTAGAAGCACTATTAGGCAACAAGAAGAAGAATTGGAAAAAGCTTTGAGAGAGAGCAAGAAAAAGAAGTCTGCCAAGGGAAAGGCAAACGTTGGAGAGCCTGTTGAGGCAGTTCATGTTGATGACGAAGAGTTGGACCTGGTCCATCATGAGGAGCAGCCAACACCAGTTGAGGTTGAGACACCAAAACCCAAGAAAGCTAAGGTTTCTTCCAAGAAGTCAGCATTTGTGTCTGCCACACCCTCAACGATTGCAAAGAGGACTAGGTCTGAGTCAAAGAAAGTAAAGATTGTTGATGATGAGGAATGCAGTGGAGAAGAAGAGGAAGTGTCTGGTGAGGAGACTGACAAACTCACAATGTTTGGAAAGCGTACTATCTTGAAGGGGAAGATGGTTAGAGACCTTGAGGAATCAAGAATGATTTTCTTGATGGATACCTTGGCTGCGCAAGGGTGGAAGGACATAGTT
The DNA here is from genome assembly GCA_005239495.1 of Nicotiana undulata. Classification (NCBI taxonomy): domain Eukaryota; kingdom Viridiplantae; phylum Streptophyta; class Magnoliopsida; order Solanales; family Solanaceae; genus Nicotiana; species Nicotiana undulata. The sequence goes on from ML248858.1 coordinate 144,271, forward strand.
CTTCACCTTGAAGGAAGGCTGGCTAGGAATGAGTTGGTTGAATTTATGGCCAACGCAGTTGTCAAAGATGGCAGGGTATCCTCCAAGGTTCAAGGAGTTGTGATTTCATTTGATGCAAAGGAGTTGGGGGAAATACTAGATATCCCGTCTGAGGGTTATGATGACTACACTAGGAAAAGGTGGCCTAATCTGGATGATTTGCCCTCAGCTCTTCAAATCACCAGGTCCTTATGTGAGAATGAGCAAGAACTGGAGCCCATGGCAGTGTTTAAGAGTGAGATGAGGCCTCAGCACAAACTGTTCTTTGAGTTTGTGATCAAATTTCTGTTGCCTAGGAAAGAGCGACGGCACATTGCCAGCTACATGGATCTCACGCTCATGGAGTGCTTATACAGGGGTAAACAGAACAATTGGCCTGCCTTCATCATCCACCACTTGGATAGGGTTGTGAATGGAGCCAAGGCACATGCTATACCTTATGGGTTTATCCTGACTAATGTGCTTGCTCACTTCAAAGTTCCAGTGAAGAATGCTGAAATGGCTACTACTAAGGACTACTTTGGGAAGAATACGTTACTGACCTTAGGAATACATTGTTAATATTCCTAAGGATAAACCTGGTTCATCTAGGAAACTACCTGTTAATAGCAAGGTCAGGACACTTGTGCAGGAAGATGAGATAAAGGATGCAGAGATCCTTTATTTGAAATCTCGCCTTATTGAGGTTGAAGCTGAATTAGCCAAAGAAAAGGAGAAGAATGATGGTGTTCTTCATCAAATGCTCTACCTTATTCAAGCCAAGACCACAACCTCCTCTGCCCCTTCCCAGCCTTAGGAGTCCAGTGCCACCAAAATAACCCCTCTATGACCCTGTTGGGAATTGTCTTATCTTGTTCTGCTTTTTTTTTTTTGCTCATGGTGCCTAATCTGCTATCTAATCAATGAATTTTCTTTTTTGGTTATTGATTCTCTCTAAATTTCTTATATAGCATACATTTATTGGTTTCTTTTGATGATTAATCCATGTTTTGCACCTGCAGTTGCCTAAATGGCCATGAGTAATTGTTAATACTTCTGGTAAGTTTTTGATTTTGCAAATTTTCGATGATGCCAAAAGGGGAAAGACATGTGCTTTTTCAAAATTTCAAATGATGATTTTTGTGATATTTATAACCTAATGAACCTGGTCTCTCTATGATGAATGCTTAAATCTATACAAAGTGTCTATGTTGGATTGAAGTATGTACAGGGTTAAGCACAGAGTTTGTCATCATCAAAAAGGGGGAATTTGTTGAACCAAGTCACTGCATGATTTTGAAGATTGACAAATGCCAACCCAGCTGAACCAGGTCCATCAGGGCAAACAAAGTCAAATAGACCCATTGGCACAAGAAACGTCCATGCACAGGAGACAACATTATCTGTGAACTAAGAAGTTATCTCCTAAGTGAAAAGGTTGCAAATTGATAAGAAGATGTAGTTCGATTTCAGGTAGAACAGAAACGAGATCAAGGAAGTTGAGATAAACACGAACTCTTCCACCAAGGAAGAGTTGCATTAGAAATGAACAACAACATCTCAAACTACTGACTCTATAAAGTGTTGAAGCATTCCTGCTGAAGAATTGACGCACAAACACTGAAGTGAAACAAGAACTGGAAGAAAAATTATCAAAGCAATTTTGCAAGCAGAATCCTTGTGCGACACAAAAGCTACTTGAACTAGCTAGAAGAACCAGTTCCATCTGTTGTCTTTTGAGTCTAGTAGTTTGTAGTAGGTGATTGAATATTGTATCTTTCAGCTTTATCTAGAAGCAATTGTAATAGGTACACACTGTTCAAGTTAGAGTTAACTTGAAGTTTATCGCAATTAGCTAGAAGCTAGTTTGCCACAAAGAGAATAGAGTTAGTCCTTAGGTTTACAAAATAGTTTATTTTGTAAATGTTGTTTGGCTCAGAGTTGTAGTGAAGAGTTTGGAAAAATCCTACTGGGAAGTAGGTAGTGGTTTTTTCACCTTTTGAGCCAGGTGTTTTCCACGTAAGATTGTTGTGTTCTTTAAATTCTACAATTACTTTTCCGCAAACTGTAGAAGTTGGAACACCAAGAAGAACCAAGTTCTTCTATAGAGACTGCACTCGAAAATTGGACACCACACAAATCCCCCCCCCCCCTTGTGTGGTATTGAAGAATAAAACATCACTCTCGTTAACACCAACCCTCGTCTCATCAATTAGAACTATGTCATCAACAAATAATCAATTTACAGATAACATATATACGAATACTTCTACATGAGTCTACAATATCTAAGCATAATAAAGGCTCAAACTTTACATAACATGACACCATCCGGTGCCTAAAAACTGTTAATTAGTCTCGTAAATGTATAATATGCTTCAAATAACATATGTAGATGATATACATGAATATAGCATGTAAAAATACATGAATAGGCATAAAGGATTCACTTAAATTAAATTAAACTTCTACTTTTATACTTGTCATGACCTAGTTTCCCATCATAAGTTGTGATAATGCACAATGTTACTGTCAGGAAAGCCAATAAAAATTATCACAACAAACGACCATTCATAACACTTTTAAATCAAACGATGAAAATAAATAAGCGAAAATAAAATTGGGAACCATGATAAAATACTACCATCCTTACCAAGATACGAAATATGAGCAAACTAATAAGCTGGATGATATAACAATAAATTCAATCATGAACATTTGCTGAAATCTCCAAAATTCGGTATCACAAGTGCAGAATTATCTACAAGATTCTGTGTGCTGCGGCCCGAACCATAGAAGGCAGCTCACTACTAAGTCTCCCAGTAAATGCGTCTGCGCGCTGGGGTAACCACCAGAAGTACATATCTCACTACATGTACAATTAGTGCAGAAGTATAGTATGAGTACATAAATCAATGTGTGACCAGTAAGTATCTTATTTAACTTCAAAAAAGCAGTAGCGAGAGATCAACAACACCACTTACCAGTGGTCCAATAATATATATACATAAAAATAGATAGGTATGAAGCATAGAAAATAGCAAAGATACAAATAAACATGTATAACATGAATCTCAACAGAAGAATAAATATGAAATCATCAAATATCGAATATTGTCTTTAATGGAATATATATGACTAATATATTGTGCAAACATAAAGTTCGGGTCGGGGCACTGACTCCCTATCAAAATATTATGTATGATTTTGCTGAGGCGAACAACCTAACCCAATAAGAATGGTGTTACATGATACTACTGAGGTCGTATCACCCGATTCCATAAGTTTGTGTCATAATACTGCCGAGATTAACGACCCGATTCCATAAGAGAAATGAAACTCTTAATGGGTCATTAGCCCAGCTCGCAAAGATACATGTGAGTTTAAGTAATCACGAAACTACCTATCAAATAAGCATAACACGAGGATATGAACGTAAGAGAATGCATAAAACTACTAGTAGTCAAGTATCCCGTCAAATATTAAAGCAACAAGGTTCGGTCAACTATGTAAATTCTAGTCTCAAGCTCAATCATGATTTCAAGTAATTAAACATGCAAGATTAATTCAGTCAGTACAGTTAAGGTATGCTATAAGTCTAGGTCTACCCGAACATATTGAGAATCTAGCATATGGATGGACGCTCATCACCTCGTATATACGTAGTTCCATAACACGTCACACGTAGCAAATAGAATATTTATAGGGATAAGTTCCCTCTTACAAAATTAGACAAAAGACTTACTTTACTCCAAATCCGATAATTGGCTCGAATAGCTCTCTACCACCTCAAACAAATGCAAGATGACCCGCAGCTAGCCAAAATAACGTGCGAACTAATCAAAATATACTTTAGAACCCATAATTTAACTATTAGAATCAATTCCCAACCCCACATGGGAAGTCAACAAAACTCAACAACGGGCTCACGCCCCAGATTTTGAAAATTCTCGAAGATAAATATTACCTCATAGTATCACAAACTCAAATATATAATTTATTTTTAATTTAATATCCAATTTTCTGGTCAAACATCCTTTTTACCAGTTCTATGTTTTTCAACAAAATCTCATAATTTCTACCAATTTTCATGTACATGTTCATATATAATCCATGTATTTAGCTCACAATAAATAAGGACCACTTACCTAATAATACTTGATGAAAATGGCTCTTCAAAAATATAAGATGAAATGAGTTAAGTCCCGAAGTTAATTTTTATATTCTGCCAAGGCATTCTTCATAGCGACGCGGTAGCACCCTCGCGAACGCTAATGTCAACATTGCAGCTGCCCAGTCCTACCTCTCCGCATTTGTAGACATCCAGTCGTGTTCGCGAAGACCACTAGCATCCAACCCTTTGAGTTCACTGACTCCCCAATCGCTAAGGCCAAGTCATGCCGACCTCCTTCCTATTCATTCTTCACGTTTGCGAATGCACCATCGTGTTCGCAGAGAGGAGCCATGTACTCCTTCACGTTCACGGGGCCCGCTTCACGTTCAACAAGAGCAATAACTGTCCCTCCAAATTTTCTTTGTCGTGATAGCGGGATCACATAACTACAACTCACATAATGTCTCTTAAAATACTCAACCAAACTCTTTTCCAGTTGCTCAACACCGGAGGAGAACAACATCCGCGAACCACATAACTAGAACTCACATAGAGGACTAAATCACAACAACACCGGAATATAAAAATCATATACGTTATGGTGCACAACCCGATCTGATACACCAAATATTGTTATAGCGAGCAACCGATCCTTATTAATATTGCGGCCCCAACCCAATCCAACAAATCAATTTACACGAATCATTCAACAATATATTAAAATATAGCAAAGTCCATAATAAATATGGAGGAGAATGAAATAACATAATTCACTAAGAAAAAGAGGACACGAACGAAGAAATAGCAAACCACAAGGTTTATATATAATCTTACCCATATGGCGTAATAAGGATCCAAACAAGGGTATTAACATGCAAATGATCAAATAACCACGCAATTTATACTGCAAAAGCGGAACTGTAAGTACGTAATTTTTTATCCGCACGATTTTTAAGAGTTATTTTTAGTATTCGTAGTATTTTTAGTATCTATTTGACTTTACGGAGTTATAGTATATTTTTAATTTTTAAACATAAAATTGAAAATACAAAATTTGTTCATTACATAATTTTTTTGTTTTGTATTTTTTACTTAAGCCCATTAGTATTTTATAGTAATATTTTGATTTTCGCTATGATTTTAATTTATTTCGTTTTCTATACCCTTTCTGAAAATACCAAAAAAAAAAATGTTTCATGCGATGATATAGTTTTACTTTAATTAATTGGAATTAATTTTATTTATTAAAATGGATGAAATTTTAGTTGGTTAATTTATGAACTTCTACAATTGAAGAGTCTAAAAATTTGAGCCCAAATTCCGATTAGCCCGGAAAAAATTGAACCCAAACCCTAATAACCCGAGGTCGATTCAAATTTCGCGTTCGAGGTTTTGTCTGAATCGGGTTCCGACCGTAGCTTCAGCTTTGTCTCTATCCGTATAACGGCTGGATTATTGTTTGTTAATCGAAGGCAATTCCAGGTTTCATTCTTTTCCCTCTTATTTCACTGTTATTGGTGTTAATCCGAGTATAATAAGAGCCGTTTAAAATTTGAAATATAAAAATTCAATTAGTGTTGAAGTTTAGTAATTCTCTTGCTCCTTGTTTGCTTAAAATGTTCGTGCATAATAATTCTTTTTTTTTTTTTTGAAAATACAAAATTTGTTCATTACATAATTTTTTTGTTGTTTTGTTTTTTTCACTTAAGCCCATTAGTATTTTATAGTAATATTTTGATTTTCGCAATGGTTTTAATTTATTTCGTTTTCTATACCCTTTCTGAAAATACCAACAAAAAAAAATGTTTCATGCGATGATATAGTTTTACTTTAATTAATTGGAATTAATTTTATTTATTTAAATGGAAGAATTTTAGTTGGTTAATTTATGAACTTCTACAATTGAAGAGTCTAAAAATTTGAGCCCAAAATCCGATTAGCCCGGCAAGAATTGAACCCAAACCCTAATAACCCGAGGTCGATTCAAATTTCGCGTTCGAGGTTTTGTCTGAATCGGGTTCCGACCGTAGCTTCAGCTTTGTCTCTATCCGTATAACAGCAGGATTATTGTTTGTTAATCGAAGGCAATTTCAGGTTTCATTCTTTTCCCTCTTATTTCACTGTTATTGGTGTTAATCCGAGTATAATGAGAGCCGTTTAAAATTTGGAATATAAAAATTCAATTAGTGTTGAAGTTTAGTAATTCTCTTGCTCCTTGTTTGATTAAAATGTTCGTGCATAATAATTATTATTATTTTTTTTTGAAAATACAAAATTTGTTTTTACACAATTTTTTTTTTAACTTAAGCCCATTAGTATTTTATAGTAATATTTTAATTTTTGCTATGATTTTAATTTATTTCGTTTTCTATTTCTGAAAATATCAACAACAAAAATGTTTCATGCGATGATATAGTTTTACTTTAATTAATTGGAATTAATTTTATTTATTTAAATGAAAGAAATTTTAGTTGGTTAATTTATGAACTTCTACAATTGAAGAGTCTAAAAATTTGAGCCCAAATTCCGGTTAGCCCGGCAAGAATTGAACCCAAACCCTAATAACCCGAGGTCGATTCAAATTTCGCGTTCGAGGTTTTGTCTGAATCGGGTTCCAACTGTAGCTTCAGCTTTGTCTCTATCCGTATAACAGCTGGATTATTGTTTGTTAATCGAAGGCAATTTCAGGTTCATTCTTTTCCCTCTTATTTCACTGTTATTGATGTTAATCCGAGTATAATGAGAGCCGTTTAAAATTTGGAATATAAAAATTCAATTAGTGTTGAAGTTTAGTAATTCTCTTGCTCCTTGTTCGCTTAAAATGTTCGTGCATAATAATTCTTTTTTTTTTTTGAAAATACAAAATTTGTTTTTACATAATTTTTTTTTTTTTTTTACTTAAGCCCATTAGTATTTTATAGTAATATTTTGATTTTCGCTATGATTTTAATTTATTTCGTTTTCTATACCATTTCAGAAAATATCAACAACAAAAAATGTTTCATGCGATGATATAGTTTTACTTTAATTAATTGGAATTAATTTTATTTATTAAATGGAAGAAATTTTAGTTGGTTAATTTATGAACTTCTACAATTGAAGAGTCTAAAAATTTGAGCCCAAATTCCGATTAGCCCGGCAAGAATTGAACCCAAACCCTAATAACCCGAGGTCGATTCAAATTTCGCGTTTGAGGTTTTATCTGAATCGGGTTCCGACCGTAGCTTCAGCTTTGTCTCTATTCGTATAACAACTAGATTATTGTTTGTTAATCGAAGGCAATTCTAGGTTTCATTCTTTTCCCTCTTATTTCACTGTTATTGGTGTTAATCCGAGTATAATGAGAGCCGTTTAAAATTTGGAATATAAAAATTCAATTAGTGTTGAAGTTTAGTAATTCTCTTGCTCCTTGTTTGCTTAAAATGTTCGTGCATAATAATTCTTTTTTTTTTTTGTTGAAAATACAAAATTTGTTCATTACATAATTTTTTTTTTCTTTTTTTTACTTAAGCCCATTAGTATTTTATTGTAATATTTTGATTTTCGCTATGATTTTAATTTATTTCGTTTTCTATACCCTTTCTGAAAATACCAACAAAAAAAAATGTTTCATGCGATGATATAGTTTTACTTTAATTAATTGGAATTAATTTTATTTATTTAAATGGAAGAAATTTTAGTTGGTTAATTTATGAACTTCTACAATTGAAGAGTCTAAAAATTTGAGCCCAAATTCCGATTAGCCCGACAAGAATTGAACCCAAACCCTAATAACCCGAGGCCGATTCAAATTTCGCGTTCGAGGTTTTGTCTGAATCGGGTTCCAACCGTAGCTTCAGCTTTGTCTCTATCCGTATAACAGCTCGATTATTGTTTGTTAATCGAAGGCAATTTCAGGTTCATTCTTTTCCCTCTTTTTCATTGTTATTGGTGTTAATCCGAGTATAATGAGAGTCGTTTAAAATTTGGAATATAAAAATTCAATTAGTGTTGAAGTTTAGTAATTCTCTTGCTCCTTGTTTGCGTAAAATGTTCGTGCATAATAATTCTTTTTTTTTTTTGAAAATACAAAATTTGTTCTTACATAATTTTTTTGTTTTTTTTTTGTTTTTTACTTAAGCCCATTAGTATTTTATAGTAATATTTTGATTTTCGCTATGATTTTAATTTATTTTGTTTTCTATACCCTTTCTGAAAATACAAAAAAAAATCATGCGATGATATAGTTTTACTTTAATTAATTGGAATTAATTTTATTTATTTAAATGGATGAAATTTTAGTTGGTTAATTTATGAACTTCTACAATTGAAGAGTCTAAAAATTTGAGCCCAAATTCCGATTAGCCCAGCAAGAATTGAACCCAAACCCTAATAACCCGAGGTCGATTCAAATTTCGCGTTCGAGGTTTTGTCTGAATCGGGTTCCGACCGTAGCTTCAGCTTTGTCTCTATCCGTATAACAGCTGGATTATTGTTTGAACCCGCTAGGCCAGCCAACATATATCTTGCAATAATAATTTAAAACCTTTTAATAAGAAATAGAACGCTAACCTTTCAACTTTAACTATTTCAATTATATACTGGGATAACAATGGGAAACCGTTTCACCGTACATCAAAAACATACTTTTCTCAACAATAATCTTTCCAACATCGATAATAAAAATAATAAAACTTGAATGCGGAAAGGAGGAACATAACAATCATAAAATAACGTAAAC
>ML248859.1:5706-83261 GCA_005239495.1 Nicotiana undulata
CCCTCCTGCTCACATAACATCATCACTACGCTGAATCTTAACACATAGGAATTTCTCAAGCCGTTTCACAACTCACACGGCACAATCATAACCTTATATGAAATGAACGAAGACGGAACAACATCCAATATTCCAACACCCCTCCTCGAGGGGTGCTATACTGAAAGGAACACATCTGCCTCACATGAAGCCCAAAATCCTGTTTAAACCCATTCACACACTTCAAGCCGATTTTGCTCGCATCGAACTAGGTTGATAGCCTTACCTGGGTCCATAATAACCCACTTCTTCTCATAACACGCAAGAACAACCATCATAGACGGGACAAACACCCCACAATCCACAACACAATGAACTGAACGCCTCCCAAGCATACATTCTCACATAAGAAATATTACACTTCCTTATACTCAGTCTAAATCTTCAATCCGTTACGTGACTACATGTCACACTCATACGATCTTCCCGTGGTCATGCTCCCACGACCTTTCCCACGAGGTAACAAGTCTGCACATCCATACCACCGACCACACTAATACTGCAAAACACATCAAGAACCCATGACCAGGATACAAAGCCTCTTTCACCAAACATCGATCTCAGGTGACACTGAAGGCACACTAGTTTACTCTAAACATTCAAATTCCCTTTTTCTTGATCATCCGAGCTCATGACATCCTTGTTAAGACTGAACCGAAATCTTGAACCTTACATTTAATTTCATGTTGCTTACTGCACCTGATATGCCAATATGAAATAGCGCAAGAATTCCATCATAACTCCTAAATCACTAATAGGGTGAACACTTCATCATATAGAAACCTTTTACTTACCTCAATTCAAGAGAACCATAACAATAGACAAGTGAATTCTCACAATCACCATACATGCAAATCCTTAAGTAGTGATCTATACCATCATAAACCTTCCGGGATCCGCCTACACCTGACAGGGCATAATACTTGAATGCTTCCAAATAGAAATCAATTTCGACGGCCGACATGCCTCGCATACACCAGCACAAACCACATGCATAACTTAATGATACTGGAGGAACTGATCACTGCCGCACATGCGCCATTTCAACCATGGCTAATCAATCTATCTTCTTTTAATTATCCTTAATTTCCTCAGAAATAATAGTAACCCCATTCGACTCATAACCAACTCAATCATCACTCACTCTGAGTGGCCTTGATTCGCGAGACCATACTGCCTCAATCCCGCAAACCGTCTCAACCCTCCTGAAAATCATTCTACAATCCGAAGTCTATTTCTCTCACTCCTCCAATACTATCCTGCATGCTGAATATAACATAAAGCATTCCAACCATTTTCCCTTCCTCAGAAATTGCGCTGTAAAATCTCAATTCCTAATCATACTGCTGCTTGAAATCCTTAAACACCACATTCTTAACTTCGAATTCATTAGGACCACTATTGAGAGTCACCCACTTTGACTGACCCCGAATGCAATCAACACTAAGGAACTTCTAGCACACGAATACCCTCTCATTGAAGCACGTTACTTAGTCACTACCCTTATGACTCACTTATGCGTTAAGCATAAATTCTGAATCTTCCAAAGCCTGACCCTGGTCCAATAGGGCCAACTTTTGCACACATTTATCAAATCCCTTGCACCATTACCATTTTAATTCCTTCCCTTTAGCTGTAATAACTTGCCAATACGCCGACAATCCGCAACCCCATGAGATGATAATCCTACAACCCAATTGCAGGCGGTGGGACTCCCCCACTTAGCCCGAAGCTACTCCTTGCAGTACTCTAGACCACGCCGAGATCCTTCCTCCTTTTCTGACATGATCTTGCTCAACCAATCCGTCCAATTCTTCCAAATTCTTCTGTTAGCATTCCCCAAATACTCAAATTCTATAGCATCATTCACACATTCAGCCTCATACCGTATAGTTACTAGAATTCTTCGCAAAAACTTGCCAACCACACACCTGCTTACTTGCTCACAGGAGATAACCCACCTGTGGAATTTAAAACTGACACCTTCCAACGACGTTGTACTACACAATCTCTACGACATCAATACCCCATCCTACCCCTTCTTCATTTACCAACTTTACTAGCCCGTCCGCTCCTCATGGACATCTATTAAATGCGCGACAATATCTTCAAATTCACCGCCACATTGCATCCTTCTTTATCCCTAACAACACCTCTCTGTTGTATCCCAACCTTCCGCCGAAACAACCAACATTTCAGTTTAAGCTCGCGGACCCAATCAGTGTCCACTAAAATTCTCAAATCACTCCAAACTTCTCCTCAAGATAGGCAGCTATCTTACCACTGAACTCACATGCTACGCTGCCACTCTCCCACTTTAGTTAAACTCATTCCTTTAAGAAACTACCTGACTTCCATTTCTTATACCTGGCCTTTTAGAAATTTAGCCGCCGCTTGACGCTTCTCACATGTCTCCCTTCATCGTATGCTGCCCAATTGCTGCCTCAATTCAATATCATTCTCTGTAGCTCTCAAACTAACAGATCACCACGACTTCAAACTCTCTGAAGATCATATTTCTCGAGCTGCCTTCATTATCAATACTTATTCAATACTTAACCACCGCACACCACGATCTCTGGCAGCCGCTTCTTCAATACTTCTTCACAATACTCTGGCCCCACGCAACCGAAGAAACTATAGCACCGACGAACTTAACACATTCCGTTTGATCCAAGACGACGATATCACACCACAAGTGAATACTCCACCTCACTTGAAGACACCAAGTCTTACTACTTCATTACCTAGACTTGAACATTCATAGCCCCAATTGCTCATCCTCCGCCAGAACTAAAATACTGAAATCTCGAAATCACGCTCTGAGAAGACCTCCCTTCAAGTCATTCATTACACCGACATATGGGAAAGCATTCTACCATCATATCATCACCGCACGATGACCAATCGTGAGCATCGTAACAACCCGAGCATAGCCTTAAAGTTCTCAGAAACACAACTACTGAGTTGAAACAACATAATATTCTTCTACAGGGTAACAACAACATCCCCAACTAACTACACATGGAAAACATCTCGCACCATATCCGTAGTACCATTTCAATTACTCAAATCCATGATTCATAGCAAGCGCTTCACGTCGTATAAGATTGAGTAGGAAGGAACATAGGCATAAGCCTCAAAGGAATCAAATCACACGATAAGGAATCAAGAAGGGAAGTACTCTTAACATCCATGTAGCCTCTCGAAGATAAGTACAGACTCTGTACCGATCCGCAAGACTCTACTAGACTTGCTCATGACTCGTGAAACCTAAGGGAACCTAGAGCTCTGATACCATGTTGTCGACCCAAAATCCATAAGTTTGTGATGGCGCCGGACACCATTGTCACGCAAGCCAATCATTAAACGGTGAAGTTAAATCCCTGTTTTAACATTTGGATATCGTTGCATAACAACAATTGAATAAAATCCGCTAAGTAAATTTGATAGTTTAAATATCCATTTTTAATAAAATGCATCCCAACACATCCCAGAACTCGGTATCTCAAGTGCATGAGCGAACTTCTAAGAGTTTATACAAATACTACAATGCTTGTCCGAAATACAAGTTGGACAAGGAATTTAAAAATGAAAATACAATACATAGAGGAAGACGCTGCCAGCTGCAGGTTGTCTCCGGGTGATGCAGCTCGTCTAAGTCTCCAAGTCAGCCATATAGCTGTGAAAGTACCTGTGCAACAAAAATGCACAACAAGTGTAGCATGAGTACAAAAACGACATGTACTCAGAAAGTATCCCGCCTAACCTCAGAGAGGTAGTGACGAGAGGTCGAATTTGACACTTGCTAGAGGTTAATTTAGTATGATCGAGTGAGACACTAAGCATGTATATCATAGGCAATTTAATAAAATCAGGGATAAGGAATATCAACTTCTTTCACATCTAACACTTTAAGTCTCGTCATTTCGGTTAACTATTTAAGATTCACAAGACAATAAGCAGGAAATGATTACAGAAAGTACGCAGCAAATATCATGCGCAAGAAATGCCGAGGGTCGAACGACGCGAACCAACAATAATAAAATGTGCACTGCCGAAGGGTCGAACGACTCGAACCATAGATGCATCTATTTTTCCCCGCTCGCAATCGATCATGCAACGCAGTCATATATAAATAATAGGGTTATCTTGTTCGCGAATCATACATGCAACTCAGGAACCCATTGATACACATATTCACACAATAAGTCCACATTTTTATCAAGAAAATGGTAAAATTCTCTTTTAAGGAACACAAAAATAGCATTTAAATCTTTGTCTGGAAATTCATTTGCCAAGTTTAATAATGTTTAAATATTATAACTTTATCAGGAACACAATTATCCACGAAAGAATCAATTCTCTTTCTAAATGATTAAGAAAAGTAATGTGATGACCCAAAGGGGCATCTTATGTAAAGTTAATTATGACTGTGTTCCGAGGCCCCGAAAGCCTCCGTTAATCTCACTTCGATGTGCATGCGCAGCCCGGGCGTGTAGCCGGGAAGCCTTTATGTGAAAACTTGATAAAGAGTTAAATTTATAATAATTAATTAAATAAAGTTGACTTTGGTAAACATTTTTGGTAAACGGACCCGGATCCGTGTTCTGACGGTCCCAGAAGGTCCGTAGGAAAATATGGGACTTGGGCGTATGCTCGGAATCAAATTCCGAGGACCCAAGTCCGAGAAATGAATTTTTAAAGGAAATTGTTTTCTGAAAATAATAAGGACTTATGAAAATGAAGCTTGATGTGAAACCTGTGCTGTCGGGCCCGTATTATGGTTTTGGAGCCCGAGAAAGGTTCAATATATGTTAATTAAGTTATCTGTGAAATTTGGTAAGAAACGGACTTGATTTGACAGGTTTCAGATCAAAATGGTAAATTTAGAGTTAAGGAAGTTTTGAGAAATCTCATAAAATTTGAAATTTGGTTTGGAATGTGATTTTATGTTCCCGAGGTCCGAATGAAATTCCTAGACCGGGGATAGTTCTGTTATGCCATTCATGACTTGTCTGCAAAATTTGAAATCATTCCGAGTAGTATAGGCCGGTTCGGTGCATTGAAATGAATTCTAGAATCTTAAGTTCTTAAGCTTGATTCAATTTGGTTTTGAATTGAATTCCGAGTTTCGTTGTTGTTTTTCGTGTTCCGGAAGTTCAAGCGAGTCCGTATCATGAATACAGACTTGCCGGTGCTTTTGGACGGGGTCCCGAGGGGCTCGGGTGAGTTTTGGACCCCCGGGAGCTAAGTTGGAAAAACCAGATTTTTGCTGTCTGGTTTCCTTCTCTGCGAACGCAGGAGGTAGGTCGCGATCGTGGAGAAGGAATTTGGCTGGGCTGCTGATTGTTCTTCACGAGCAGGACCTCTGCCGCGATCGCAGAGGTCTGGCCAGTTGGCCTTCGCGATCGCAGGCCCCTTGTCGCGATCGCAGTGAAGGAATCCCTGGGCAATTTTATTAAATACGGGACTTAGCATATTTCCTCCATTTTCATCTTCCTCCTCAAGTTTTTAGAGATCTCTTCAAGGAACCTTCCACCACTGTTATTGAGGTAAGTAAATTCCATAGTTTTATTAGTTTCAAATATTAATTCCTAGTTAAACTCACTACTAAATTATCTAAAATCATAGAATTAGGTAGTAACTTTAGGGTTCTTGAGGATTTTGTGATTTTCCATTTTTAGGCCATGAATTCAAGTAGAAATCACACCTTAATGATCCTTAGGCTATGGGTGAGTGATCCCTTCGAGAATTTTCGGAATTTGATCATGCGGGACCGGGGTTGGAATTTGAAAATTCTTCAAGGATAGCAATTTTATTGAATAGCTAGGATAATTTCCCGCATTGTGCATGCATTGATATTATTGTATACCTTTTTACTAGTTGCGAGTCCTCGGGTGTAGAGTTCGGAGTTTCGGGCGCAATTGTGGTCCGAGGGGTAGATTCGACACGAGGTGAGTCTCCTTTCTAACCTTGTANGACATCATGCCTTATATGGTTCCTCGTAATGCCTTATATGCTTCCTCGTAATGCCTTATATTCTTCCTTGCAATGCTTTATATGATTCATTGTGACGTCATATGTACTACGAGATGATGTTTTATATAGTATTGTTCCTCTGAGGCTTTATGGAAAATTGTTGAATGGAAAGGAATTTGTTATGGAAAGAAAGTATTATAAGATATTGGGATCGGGCCGTACGCCACGGCAGAGTTGAAAAGTATTTGTAATATATATGTGATCGGGTCGTACGCCACGACAGAGTTGAAAAGTATTTGTAATATATATTGGATCGGGCCGTACGCCACGACAGAGATGAAAAGTATTTGAAATATATATGGGATCGGGCCGTACGTCACGGCAGAGATGAAAAGTATTTGAAATATATATGGGATCGGGCCGTATGCCACGACACAGATGAAAAGTATTTGAAATATATATGGGATCGGGTCGTACGCCATGACAGTGTTGAGAAATACTTGAAATACATATGGGATCGGGCCGTACGCCACGGCGAGTTTAAAAGGTACCTTATGGGAGCGGGCCGTACGCCACGGCGAATCTAAGAATTTGTGATTATTGTTTCGTTCGGTGGTCTTACCCTTGAAAGTGCTTTATTGTTTAGTTCAGTAGTTGTTTGGATTTCTGCTCTTGATATGTACTTGTTGCTTATTTCCTGACATGCCTACTGTATTTCATTATATTCTATCATATGTTATTACTGTTGGACCTTAGTGAGTATCGAGTCGACCTCTCATCACTACTTCTTCGAGTTTAGGTGGGATACTCACTGGGTACATATTTATTTAATATGTACTCATGCTGCACTTCTGTACTTAACTGTACAGGTCCTGAGGCCGGTGCTTCTGGTTATTGTACTGGAGATAGACCCTGAGCTTGTGGACTCGACTTCACGGTGAGCTGCTTCCTCTGGCGATTCCCATCAGCACCATGGACTTTTCACTTACTTTTGTTATTTTCCCCGTCTATTTAATCCAGACTGAGGATTTGTATATATATTACTTTCCTTTGTATATTCCGTTAGTATGCCCATGACACTCATGACACTAGTTCCTAGCACACGCGTAGTGTATATATATTTTGGGTTTGGGTTGTACAGGCATGCATATGCTTTATTTCGGCCATGTAGTGTTATGCTTTATTTCCATGTCAAGCTATCATCATGTTTAATTGTTTAAAATTTGTAAATGTTGACTTGTTTAATTAGATAGGAAGGGTAACACTTAGTGTAATTTGTGTTGGCTTGCCTAACCCCGTCGTTGGGCGCCATCACGACCTGGATTAGGATTCTGGGTCGTGACAAGTAAAATCTAACCTTCTTAGGTAGTCAATTACTAATTCGCTAGTATTAATAGTCTAATATTATTGGCAAGATCACAAGTACAATACGTAAGGCATGCTAGTAGGTCCTAGACTACCCGGACACAAGCATAATAGTAGCTACGCACAGACTCCCGTCACCTCGTACGTACGTAGCCCCCCGCAAATGGTACCACATAATTAATTAGTTCACCTATGGGGACAATTCCCCCTCACAAAGTGAGAAAGGAGACTTACCTTGCTCCGATATTCCATAACCGGATTCCAAGCCCTTCCTATCACTCCAAATCAATTGCACAACGCTCCAAAGCTAGTCAAATAACGGCAAACCAATGAAAATATACTTTAATACACATAACCATTTAAATTATATAAATTCCTAACTCCGCTAAAAGAATTGACAAAATTTCCCTCGGGCCCACGTGTCCGGATTCCGAAATTTCTCGAAGATAATGATTACCCATAACCTCACAAACTCAAATATATGATTTTCTCTCAATTCCACGCCCAAATTCGTGGTCAAAATTTAAAACTACAAATTCTAGATTTTTCTTAAAAATTCCCAACTTTTCCACAATTTTCATGTTCAAATCCATGTTTAACCCTTGTATTTAACTTGGAATGAGTAGAAACAACTTACCTTGACATAGGTGACGAAAATCCCCACTTGAAGCTCTCCACAAATCGCCCAACCAAGAGAAAAATGAGAGGAAATGGCCAAATTTCCAAATTTTAAAACAATCTGCCTAGGCCCATTTCCGCACCTGCGGTCCACATCTCATACTTGCGCTCCCGCAGGTGCGCCCAAGAGCCCGCACCTGCGGCTTCCTTCTCCTCTAGATGATCCGCACATGCACCCCCATTGTCTGCATCTGCGCTTTCGCAGGTGCGGAAATTGCATCGCACCTGCGCTCCCAGCCAAGCCAGCCAAACCTCGCACCTGCGCTCCACACCTGCGGCGAAAGTCTCGCAGGTGCGGTCGCACCAGTCATAAGCAACTTCAGCTCCTCTTCAACTTCAAAGTTTGACCCGTTAGCCACCTGGTATCCACCCGAGGCACCCGAGACCCGTCCAATTACATAAACCTGTCCCAAAACATAATGCGGACCCGCTCGAGGCCTCAAATCACATCAAATAACATCAAAACAATGAATCGCACTCCAATTCAATCCTTATGAACTTAGAAATTTCCAACTTCCAAATTCGATGCTGAAACCCGCCAAATCACGTCTAATTGACCCCAAATTTTGCATGCAAGTCACATTCAACATTATGGACCTGCCCCAACTTTCAGAATCGCATTCTGACCCCATTATCAAAATTTCCACTTATGGTCGGATTTCTCAAAAACCTTCAAATTTCAATCTTTAGCCAAATGGCCTCAAAATATCCTACGGACATCCGAATTCACTTCCGATTGTGCCCCCAACTTCAGAATCACCATACGGAGCTATTCATTGACTCAGAATCCCAAACAGACATCAATATCACTGAAATTCACTTCAACCCAGACTTATGAAAACAAACAACAAACAAACAACAACAAACCCAGTTTGATCCCAACATGTGGGGTCTGGGGAGGATAGTCTGTACACAAGCCTTACCCTTACCTAATGCAGGTAGAGAGGCTGTTTCCAATAGACCATCGGCTCAGGAAGGGCAAAAAGAAGAGGGAAGCAAGGAAGGAAGAAAGATGAAGAATAAAAAAAATTAAAACAAATTGAAATGCACAAATAAAGGATAAATAGTATCTAATAATAGAAAGGAATGGAGAAAGATGATATATAAAAAATAGAAAAGCATAGATATAAGTTGAAACGCCCCCGGGTTATCCAAATCCTAATCCGAACATACACCCAAGTCCGAAATCATTATACGAACCTGCTGGAACTTTCAAATCATGGTTTCGAGGTCGTTTACTGAAAATTCCAATCTTAGTCAATTCTTCCAACTTAAGGCTTCAGAAATGAGAATTTTCTTTCCAAATTAACTCTAAACTTCCCGAAATTCAATTCCGACCACACCTACAAGTCATAATACCTGAAATGAAGTGCTCATGGCCTCAAACCGCTGAACGACGTGCTAGAGCTCAAAACGACCGGTCGGGTCGTTACATAATGCCTCCAACCTAACGACCCCCAAGTGTGTAAGTTGAAGATGTCTATATATAGCTTGAATCGAGCTTCTCATCAATGGTATTTGAAATTTGATAGTGTTGTGACATCATTTGGTTTTGTAGAGAACAAGTTTGATGAATGCATCTTGATAAGTGTGAATTTTGACCACTTATTAGTACCTTCTTGCTTTAGTTTTAGTCCGAAAGTGTTGATTTATGTTCTTAAAACTAATGAAAGCGTGCAAATTGCAGGAATGTTGGAGATTTGGACTCTAATGAAGAAATCCAACTCAAAAATGAGTGTTCCGGCTCATAAGGCAATAAGAGGCGCAGTAGACCAAAGTGCGGTCTGCAGAAGTATTTCTTCGGCCGTAGAAGAAAGAGCGGACCCCAAAATTCTGTCTGCGGCCACTGATATGGTGTTGAAGCTCAGAGGTTGATTTAAGATAAGTGCGGACTGCACACAATTTGTGCGGCCGCAGAACATGGTCGCGGTGACAAGAATTCAAAATGTTCAGAGAGTGTGCAAAACAACCAAGACTGAAGCCTTGCCAGAAGTGCGGACCGCACATAAATTTTTGCGGCACTAGAAGCTGAAGTGCAGCCACATATCAAATTGTGTGGCTGCTGATTTCCTCTACCTGCACACTCGACCAAAGTGCGGACCGCACATGTAATTGTGCGAACCGCACATGTAATTGTGCGGCCGTAGAACCTCCCGAAGGGCGTTTTTGTCAGCGAATTTTGAGCCACTAAATAGATGGGAATTACTTTTTTAGGTCAAGTTTTGTAGTTTTTTTAGCTGTAGCAATTGTAGTTTACACTTTTGGTAATTTGTGACCAATTTGGGTTAAAACCACAATAGTTTATCATTTTAATTTCATATTATGTGTTATAAATAGTATTTTATTTATGGTGAATGATTATATTTTGGAGAGATTTTAGGGTTTTTTACTTGGTGGCTAAGTCACCTTTTCCCTATAAATAGAGAGGTTTTTATTCCATTGTAATTGATCCAAAATCAATTTATAATTCTCTCTCTCTCTACTTTTCTATGCAATACTCTTTTCTTCTTTTATTGTTTTATAACACATTATCAGCACGAGACTCTAACCAATTAAGTAGAAGCTTTGGGATTGAGCATAATGATTGTCAATTGTTCTATGAACTTCCTTCATGATTAAATTCTGGATTCAACGTAAGTATTTTATTTTATTTCTCTTTTAAATTCTTAAAATTCTATAATTTGATTTAAATGCAAGCAAAGACAATAAACTTTGATTATAACTCTTATAGAGTTTTCGAAAAATTATAACCACCCAAAGTGTAAATTTCTATGCCTTGCCATGATCAAATTTATGTATGATTGTGAGCAAAAAAGTGAAAACCCGTCCCATTGAATTTGCTCCATTCTCATTCACCTTAAAAGAATGTGATAGCAATATTTGATAAGTCTGAAAGAAGACAAAATTATTACTGTGAAGGTATCAATGGATGTGGACGTGGAACTAGACGCAATTATAATCGTCATCATTATGATAATGAGAATAATAAGGATTCTCAAACTAATTCTTCACTCTGTGAAAGTAATATCTGTCATGTATTTGACATGAGATTTCGTAAAGCACATATAGATGATTATGATCCATTCATGATGTGAATGTGACAACATCTGATTTATGAATACATATTCATTCTAGGAAGAATATGTAAGTGCTAGTGGTAGTGAATATACCACACTCACCTCTAAGAGGAGGCTTGAGATGAAATAAGAAAATAATGTCATTATTATGGCATGAATGGTCATTGGTCATGTACCTATTGTACGCCAAAATATTTTAGCAATGTGATTACTAAAGGATAACAGTAATACAATAAACAGATCTTGCATATAATTTTGACAATGGCCATAATTTATAACTTTCTCTTTAAAAGCGATATTCATCATATAGATGTTGATGAATATGTGGTAGTACCAAATTAATTGAGAGCTCTGAAAGAGCCAGTTATTACTATTTTGGAGGAATACAATTGATTATCATGTCAATTTATTATGTTGTAGTAAGTCTCAAAGAAACTTATTGAGTTTCTAAAGTATTCACGAAAGCGATTGGTTATATTGAGACTATAAATAAAGGAAAGATTTAATATCTTCTATTACTACAACTTGTAGCGGGGTAATATGTATGTGAAAAGTTACCCGCTTTATTCTCCAGTTTGTACTACACAAATAAAAGAATACCACAATAAAATGGATGTTTATTGATATAAAAACCCATATCATAATAAACTTGGAGTTTATTGATAAAATGGTGTAAACCTGAACTTTATCAATATTGATAATTTATTTAGTTGGCATAATTGGTTTAGCCATATCAATTTAAGTATGATGTGCAAAAATGAAAGAGAATTCACATGGGTAAATATTAAAGAACAAAAAATTCGGTACAAATTCTCTTATTTTGCTTGTTCTTGCGATTATTATACCAACTAAAATTGGGATTGAATCCCTTGAATTTTGGAATTTATCAAAGGTGAATATAGGCTCATTCACCTGCCATGTATACCACATAAGATGCATCTATGAGATGGTTAGATGTGCGATTATTGTTAACCCGCAACATGGTATTTGCGAGGTAACTTGCTCAATAATTTAATTTTGAGCATAATTTCCAAATTTTCTATTCAAGATAGTTCATCTTGATAAGTTGGTTTCGTTTAGAAAAATGATTTAATGAGTGCCTTCACTTAATAGCTAAACTATTGCTTATGAGAACACCGTTATCTACATCATTTTGATATACGTTATATACGAAAGTATATTACATTCTCACCTCACAAGTGGTTCAGGGTCAGGAACCAAATAATTTCATCTTATTATTATTGATGTGCGGTGTATATTTTGATTAACACCATAATGCACAAAGATGGGCTCAAAGTTGAGAGAGCAAGTTAGTTTTTCTAACATGAGGGGGATAGATGATAAACATTTGAGAAAAGGTTACATGGAATGAATTATGAATTCCCTATAAGCATGATAATGTGATTGTGACGATTTTCAAGGTGCAACATATTCATTGAATTTAATATGGATGATTTATACATCAAATCTCTGCTCATGTCAACATTCAAGAAGCTAGTGCACAAGATTGGGATGCGAAGGCTCAAGGTTGTGAATTGATGCTCTCATCAGGGGGAGTTAATACGCGTTGTACTCTTTTTCCGTTGCAAGGTTTTGTCCCAATGGGTTTTCCTTGCAAGGATTTTAACGAGGCAACTAAAAGGCGTATTATTAAACATGTGTACTCTTTTTCCTTTTCTAGAATTTTTTCCCACATGGTTTTATTTTAGTTAAGGTTTTAACGAGACACATTATCTGTTGAATAGAAATTCAAGGGAGTGTCACGACCCAAATTCCTAACTCAGGTCGTGATGGCGCCCAACACCGGAGTCAGGCAAGCCAACACTTGTTTACCAACGAGGTTACCTTATTTATTAAGATGTTCAAACACTTGCCAAGTTTTAACTTAAGAATCGTTAAATGAAAACGGATAAGTTAGGCAACTCGAATCAATGAAACCCAAAACCATGAGCCAACATATACAATTTAGCAAAAATACTATAAGTTCTACTACGTGTGCCAGGACCTAGTGTCACAAGTCTACATGCGGCTAGTAGAATATACAAAACTAGACAGAATAATTGTACTACTGTCTGAAGAGAATAGACAGAAATAACAAAAGAAAACTCCAAGGTGCGGCTAAGAAACTCCAAAGAGAGTATCTCACCGTGAAGTCGGGTCCAGAATATTCTCTCAAGATCGCGCTCCGGTCTGATAACCAGATGCACCTGCCTCAGAACCTGTACAATTAAGTACAGAAGCGTAGCATGAGTACATATAAACAAATATGTACCCAGTGAGTATCCCGTGTAAACTCGAAGAAGTAGTGACGAGAGGTAGACGTGATACTTACTAGGGTCAATAACAAAAAATATGATTAAATAAATCTAGATAGGGATAACAGTCACGGAAATCACTAAGGCATGAAATATCAAGTATATAAAACTACAATTTATTCTCATATGTTAAATAACTATTTTCATAAAAGTCCCAAGTTCTCCTTCCACATGGAGCAATTTATTTAATAATAATAAGACTCTCGGTAAAATACATAGCACATAGTATGCCGAAGCGTACGGCCGAAGCGACGCAAAAAAATAAATGTGCACTGCCGAGGGTCGAACGAATCGAACCATAGATGCATCTATTACGCCGCTCGCGAATCGAACATGCAATGCGGTTGACATAATGATAGGATACCCCGCTCATGAGTCATACATGTGACGCGGGTGCTCGTATACATACACAGAATTTATCAGGAATTTAGTAATTTAACAGAGATTATACTTGGAGTCAAGAACTTAAGAAAATGAAGTTTTTGAACATAACTTCCTATTATTCTCATTCCAATTCAAGGATAATAAGCAACTCAAATACAAGTAGGAATACATGCAAAGCACAAAAGAGCATGCTTGTGAGCCCTAAAAGCTACCCGACATAACATAGTAGAAGCTACGCGCGGACTCTCGTCACCTCGTGTGTGCGTAGCCCCCGCAAGTAAGGACATTTCAATCATTTGAAATCACCTATGGGGACAATTACCTCTTACAAGGTTGGAAAGGAGACTCATCTCCTGTAGAACCTACTTCTTGGGTCAAGACGCGCCCGAAACTCTAAGCTCGTCGCCCAAGGACTAGAAACTAGTCAAATCTTATGTAAATACGTAAACATATACTCAAGAGTATGAAATTCTCCTATTAGCTTAGTTAATTCATCTTACTTTGAAAAATCCCAAAATACACCCCCGGGCCCGCACACTCGGATTCCAAATATTCTCGAAGGAAACACTCACCCATAGCCTAAGGATCATTAATATATGATTTTTGTATGATTTCATGGTAGATAAGTGGGGAAATTCTCTAAAATTCATCAAGCCCTAGGTTTCTACCTTAACCCTTGATTTACACTAACTAGGGTGTTAATCTACCTAAGAATTGATGTATTAAACCAACATTTGAGTGGAAATAACTTACCTCTAGTAGTTAGGTCGTTTGGCTCTCTCTCAAGCTCCCAAAGTCGACAATGGAGGAAGAAATAGGGTGAAAAATGGTTAATTCTCGTGTTTAAAGAACACTGCCATCAGTGATTTCGCACCTGCGGCTCAAGGACCGCACCTGCAGTCTCGCACCTACGAGCCAAGGCTCGCACCTGCGGAAATGGGACAAGGGGAAAAAACTCGCACCTGCGGAGAGGAGCTCACACTTGCGGCTCCGCTCCTGCGGAAACTTGTCCGCACCTGCGATAATGGACTTCCTCACCTGGGACCGCACCTGCGAGGTTTGGACCGCAAGAGCGGTGCCGCACCTGCGACTGGGCGACCGCACCTGCGGTCACACCAGATTTTGTGCACCAGCAGCTGAAGCTGCTGGTTTTTAGCCTCGTTTGGTGCCCGGGAGGCACCTGGGCCCACCCAAGCCCCCGTCTAAATATACCAACAAGTCCTAAATCATAGTGCGAACTTGCTCGAGCCTTCGGAACACCCAAAACAACGCTAAAACTCAAAATCACACCTCAAAAACCCCTAGAATCAAGCTTAAGAACTTTAAGTTCTTGAATTCGATTTCGATGCGTCGAACCGACCTATACTACTCGAAACGACACAAAATTTTGCAAGCAAGTCATAAATGACATAACGGAACTATTCCCGATCTTGAAATTCCGTTCGGGCCTCTACAGAACAAAAACACGTTCCAAACCAAATTATGAACTTTAAGGAAACTCTATTTTCGTTATTTGGCGTCAAAATGTTCCAGGGTCATCCAAAACCCATTCCGGACATACGCACAAGTTCAAAATCATCATACAAAGCTAACGGAACCGTCGAAACTCGATTCCGAGGTCGTTTACTCAAAATATCGACCGAAGTCAAACTTGGCCTTAAAGGCCATCCTTAAGGAACCAAGTGTTCCTATACCTAAACACTTCCGAATCCCGAACCACCCATCACCACAAGTCATAAACCACTATAAGCCACTACGAAAAGTCTTATTCAGGGGAACGAGGCCCGAATACGCATAACGACCGATCGAGTCGTTACATTATCCACCTCTTAAATAAATGTTCGTCCTCGAACGGGTCTAGAATTCTACCTGAAGTGCTGAATAAGTGTGGATATTTGCTCCGCATGTCCTCCTCGGACTCCCAGGTTGCCTCCTCGACTGGTTGGCCCCTTCCACTGGACCTTCATAGCATAAACTCTCTTGGATCTCAATTGGTGATACTGCCTATCAATAATAGCAACTAGCTCCTCCTCGTAGCCCAATCTCTCATCAAACTGAATAGTGTTGAAATTAACCACGTGACAGAAGTCGGCGTGATACCTCCGGAGCATGGATACATGAAAGACCGGATGAACTCCTGATAAGCTGGGAGGTAAAGCTAGCTCATAAGCGACCTCCGCAACTCGCCTCAATACCTCGAAGGGACCTATAAATCTCGGGCTCAGCTTGCCCTTCTTCCCGAACCTCATAATACCCTTCATCGGCGAAACCTTCACAGAACCTTATCTCCCTCTATAAATGATACATCACGCGCCCTCTGATCTGTGTAACTCTTCTGTCTGGACTATGCTGTGCGGATCCTCTACTGAATCAAGTTCACTTTCTCTAAAGCATCTATCACCAGGTCAGTGCCATACAACTTAGCCTCGCCAGGCTCAAACCACCCGATAGGAGAACGACATCGCCGACCATACAAGGACTCAAATGGAGCCATCTCAATGCTGGATTGATAACTATTGTTATAAGCAAACTCGGCCAAAGGCAAGAACTGGTCCCACTGACCCCCGAAGTCAATCACACATGCCATGAGCATGTCGTCCAATATCTTAACTGTGCGCTCCGACTGACCATCAATATGAGGGTGAAATGTTGTGCTGAGGTCTATCTGGATACCCATCTCACTATGCAATGCTCTCCAGAAATGTGAGGTGAACTGAGGACCTCGATCTGATATAATGGACACCGGCACACCGTGCAACCAGACTATCTCCCGAATGTAGATCTGGCCCAACCTCTCGGAAGTATAGGTAGTAGCCATTGGAATGAAATGCGCCGATTTGTTCAATCTATCCACAATGACCCAAACCGCGTCGACCTTCCGCAAAGTCCGAGGCAACCCAACCACGAAGTACATAGTGATGCGCTCCGACTTTCACTCATGAATGGGCATCTACTGAAGTAGGCCTCCTGGCCTTTGGTGCTCATACTTAACCTGCTGGTAGTTAAGACACCTAGCTACATACTCCACAATATCCTTCTTCATCCGCCTCCACCAGTAATGCTCCTTCAAATCACGATACATCTTCGTAGCACCAGGATGAACAGAATACCGAGAACTGTGTGCCTCCTCTAAAATCCTCCCCCTCAGGCCATCAACCTTAGGAACACATAAACGGCCCTGAAGTCTCAGAACACCATCCTCATCAATGGTAACCTCTTTGGCATCACCCTAAACCACTGTCTCCCGTAACTCTGCCAAATACGGATCATCAAACTGCCGAGCCTTAATCTCCCCAAATAATGAAGACTGAGAAACCACATGTGCTAGAACTCGACGAGGCTTTGAAAGGTCCAATCTCACCAGGTGATTAGCCAAGGACTGAATGTCCAAGGCTAGAGGTCTCTCCTCCGCTGCAATATAAGCCAAGCTACCCATACTCTCCATCTTCCTGCTCAAAGCATCTGCTACCACATTTGCCTTGCCCGGATGATAAATAATGGTGATGTCATAATCCTTCAGCAACTCAACCCACCTGCGCTGCCTCAAATTAAGATCTCTCTTCTTGAACAAGTGCTGCAAGCTGCGGTGGTCTGTATAAACCTCAAAAGACCCCCATACAAGTAATGCCTCCAAATCATAAGAGCATGAACAATCGCCGCCAACTCTAAATCGTGCACAGGGTAATTCTTCTCATGAACCTTCAGCTGGCGCGAAGCATAAACAATAACTCTCCCTTCCTGCATCAACACACATCCGAATCCAACGCGTGAAGCGTCACAATACACTGTATATATCCAAGAACCGGAAGGAAATACTAGAACCGGTGCTGAGGTCAATGTCGTCTTGAGCTTCTGAAAGCTCGCCCCGCACTCGTTAGATCACCGAAATGGGGCATTCTTCTGAGTCAATCTAGTCAATGGGGCTTCAATGGATGAAAAACCCTCCATAAATCGTTGATAGTAGCCTACTAGACCCAAGAAGCTCCTGATCTCTGTAGTTGAAGTAGGGCGTGGCCAACCCTGAACTGCCTCAATCGTCTTAGGATCAACCTTCATACCCTCTCCGGATGCAACATGCCCCAAGAATGCCACGGAATCCAACCAGAACTCACACTTGGGGAACTTAGCATATAGCTTCTGTTCTCGCAAAGTCTGGGGCACGACTCTTAAATGCTGCTCGTGCTCGCCCAGGCTACGTGAGTAAATAAAAATGTCGTCAATGAAGACGATGACAAAAGAATCAATATACGGCCTGAACACCGTGTTCATCACGTCCATAAATGATGCTGAGGCATTAGTCAAGACAAAGGACATCACCAGGAACTCATAGTGGCCATATCTCGTACGGAACAGTCTTCGGAATATCTGAGGCCCGAATCTTAAACTGATGATAGCCCGATCTCAATTCAATCTTAGAAAACACCTTAGCACCTTGCAACTGGTCAAACAAATTATCAATGCGCGACAAAGGATACTTGTTCTTAATGGTGACCTTGTTCAACTGGCGGTAATCAATACACATCCGTATAAACCCATCATTCTTCTGCACAAATAGGACTGGAGCACCACACAGCGACACACTCGATCTGATAAACCCCTTAGCCAACAACTCCTCAAGCTTCTCCTTCAACTTCTTCAACTCTTTCGGAGCCATACGGTACGGGGGAATGGAAATAGGCTGAGTGCCTGGAGCTACATCAATGCAGAAATCAATATCATGATCCGGATGCATGCCCGAAAGGATTGACGGAAATACATCAGCAAACTCTCGAACAACTGGCTCTGAATCAATCATCAGAGACTCAACGATGGTGTCCCGCACATAAGCAAGATAGGCCAGACAACCCTTCTCGACTATATGTCGAGCCTTCACGAATGAAATAACCCGGCTAGTGGCATTAACTGGGGAACCTCTCCACTCCAGCCTAGGCGACTCGGGCATGGCTAAAGTAACTATCTTGGCATGGCAATCTAGCATGGCATGAAAAGGAGATAGCCAATCCATGCCTAGAATAACCTCAAAATCGACCATGTCAAGCAGTAAAAGGTATGCTCTGGTCTCGAATCCACAGAATATGATCACACAAGGTCAATAGATCCGGTCTACCACCACAGAATCACCCACGGGAGTGGACACATATATAGGAGAACGCAAGGACTCACAAGAAACATCCAGAAAACAAGCAAATAATGCCGAAACATATGAATAGGTGGATCCTAGATCAAATAATATTGAAGCCTCTCTACCACATACTAAGATAATACCTGTGATCATGGCATCTGAGGCCACTGCATCTTCTTGGGTCGGAATATCATAGAGTTTGGCTGGTGTACCTGAAGACTGACCTTCGCTGGACTGAATAGGAGCTAGTTGAGCTCCCCCTGCCTGGCCTCCCCCTCTGGGACGACCTCTACCAGCGTGTCCTCCACCTCTGAGTGGACGGGGCGCCGGTGCTGAGTATGTAGGCTAGTAACTTTGCTGAACAGCCTTGCCCCGAAGCTTGGGACAAGTCCTCCTCATGTGGCCTGAATCCCCACACTCATAACATCTCACCGGTGGCAGGGCCTGCTGCCTTGAAGAAGAACCATGGATAGCTGGGGGACGGTGAGAACCCTTTGGCATGTCACTGAAGTAAGGACTAGAAGACCCCTAATGACTTGAATACCGGCCGGAGGAACCCTGAATGGCTGGTGGGTTGTAAGAACTCTCCGGCATGGCGCTGAAATAAGGTCTCACTGGAGCATCACGGGGAGGTGGTGGAGGAGCTGAATATGGAGGCCTGCTGGGCTGGCCTCTACCGAACTGACCTCTACCCTTGGCTGGGGCACTTCTGAAATCTCCAAAAAATCTAGCTCTCTTGTCCTGCAGACCCTACTCTCTGCCCCTCGATCGGTAACCCTCAATCCGACGAGCTATCTCGACCACAAGCTGATAGGGAGTACCCATCTCCACCTCTCGGGCCATTATGGCCCTAATACCTGAGTGTAGCCAAGCTACAAACCTTCGCACTCTCTTAGCCTTCGCACTCTTTTAGCATCAGTAATAAGTATCATATGGGCATGTTGAGACAACTCTGAAAACCTGGCCTCATAGTTTTCCACTAACATCTGCCCCTGATCAAGCTTCTCAAATTGATACCGCAGCTCTTCCCTCTATGAGGGTGGAATATACCTGTCCAGGAACAACTAAGTGAACTGCTCCCATGTGATAGGAGGGGAACCTGCTGGCCTACCAAGGATTAATAACTGCCACCATCTGTGGGCCCTGCCCTCTAGCAAAAAAGTAGTGAAATCAACTCCCTGGGACTCCAGAATCCTCATGTTGTGCAGTCTGTCCCTGCACCTATCAATGAAGTCCTGGGCATCCTCTCCCCTCTTACCTTCGAAGACCAGAGGGTGCAATCGAGTCCATCTATCAAGTAGCTTTTGCGGATCGCCGTCCGCAGCTGGTCTGAGCTTTGGTGCTGCTGCTACCGGCTGTGCTCCACCCACGGGCAGTGTACCCGGAGTTTGATATACCGCCGCTGCATGTCCTGCGGCCTGGGCAGTAGGGGTCTAGACTCCCCCTCCCGCCAGGGATGTGGCAAGATCTGCTGGAAATAAACAAGCCTGGGTCATATTGTCCATGAACCGCATCATACGACCCATAACCTCCTGGAAGCCCGGTGCAGTCATGAAATTCATCGGAGTCGGATCTGCTGGGGGCACCTCACCCTGCTCCTCAGTAATGGGATCCTCTGCTGGATCCGCTAGGGGTGCTAATGGAACAACTCTGGGACGCCCTCGTCCCCTACCTCGGGCCGGTGCCCTCTCCCAACCTCTTCCACGGCCTCGGACGGTGGGGGTAGCGGCATCTCCTGGGTCCGGAACGTCAGCTGCACAAGTCCTCACCGTCTGTGAGAGAATAGAAGAACGAGATTTAGTAAACCATCGACTGCATGATAGAATATGAATAAAGAGAGGTTTCCTAACACCCTATAGCCTCCCGAAGACAAATACAGACGTCTCCGTATCGATCCACAAGACTCTATTAGGTTTGCATATGACTTGTGAGACCTACGTGAACCTAGAGCTCTGATACCATGTTGTCACGACCCAAATTCCTAACTCAGGTCGTGATGGCGCCCAACACCGGAGTCAGGCAAGCCAACACTTGTTTACCAACGAGGTTACCTTATTTAATAAGATGTTCAAATACTTGCCAAGTTTTAAGTTAAGAATCGTTAAATGAAAACGGATAAGGTAGGCAACTCGAATCAATGAAACCCAAAACCATGAGCCAACATATACAATTTAGCAAAAATACTATAAAGTCAACTACGTGTGCCAGGACCTAGTGTCACAAGTCTATAGGCGGCTAGTAGAATATACAAAACTAGACAGAATAATTGTACTACTGTCTGAAGAGAATAGACAGAAATAACAAGAGACAAATCCAAGGTGCTGCTGAGAAACGCCAAGGGGAGCATCTCACTGTGAAGTCGGGTCCATAATATGCTCTCAAGATCGCGCTCCAGTCTGATAACCAGATGCAACTGCCTCAGAACCTGTACAATTAAGTACAGAAGCGTAGCATGAGTACATATAAACAAATATGTACCCAGTGAGTATCCCATATAAACTCGAAGAAGTAGTGACGAGAGGTAGACGTAATACTTACTAGGGTCAATAACAAATAATATGATTAAATAAATCTAGACAGGGATAGCAGTTATGGAAATCACTAAGGCAGGAAATATCAAGTATATAAAACTACAATTTATTCTCATGTGTCAAATAACAATTTTCATAAAAGTCCCAAGTTCCCCTTCCACATGGAGAAATTTATTTAATAATAATAAGACTCTCGGTCAAATACATAGCACATAGTATGCTGAAGCGTACGACTGAAGCTACGCAAAAAAATAAATGTGCACTGCCGAGGGTCGAACGGCTCGAACCATAGATGCATCTATTACACCGCTCGCGAATCGAACATGTGACGCGGTTGACAGAATGATAAGCTACCCCGCTCACGAATCATATATGCGACACGGGTGCTCGTATACATACACAGAACTTATCAGGAATTTAGTAATTTAACAGAGATTATACTTGGAGTCTAGAACTTAAGCAAATGAAATTTTTGAACATAACTTCCTATTATTCTCATGCCAATTCAAGGATAATAAGCAACTCAAATACAAGTAGGAATACATGCAAAGCATAAAAGAGCATGCTTGTGAGCCCTAAAAACTACCTGACATAATATAGTAGTAGCTACGCACGGATTCTAATCACCTCGTGCGTGCATAGCCCCCACAAATAAGGACATTTCAATCATTTGCAATCACCTATGGGGACAAATCCCTCTTACAAGGTTGGAAAAGAGACTCACCTCGTGTAGAACCTGCTTCTCGGGTCAAGAACGCGCCCGAAACTTCAAGCTCGTCACCCTAGGACTCGAAACTAGTCTAATGTAACGTAAATACGTCAATATATACTCAAGAGTATGAAATTCTCCTATTAGCTTAGTTAATTCATCTTACTTTGAAAAATCCGAAAATACACCTCTAGGCCCGCAAACTCGGATTCCAAAAATTCTCGAAGGAAAGACTCACCCATAGCCTAAGGATCATTAATATATGATTTTTGTATGATTCATGGTAGATAAATGGGGAAATTCTCTAAAATTCATCAAGCCCTAGGTTTCTACCCTAACCCTTGATTTACACTAACTAGGGTGTTAATCTACCTAAGAATTGATGTATTAAACAAACATTTGAGTGGAAATAACTTACCTCTAGTAGTTAGGTCGTTTGGCTCTCTCTCAAGCTCCCAAAGTCGACAATGGAGGAAGAAATGGGGTGAAAAATGGTTAAGTCCCGTGTTTAAAGAACTCACTGCCATCAGTGATTTCGCACCTGTGGCTCGAGGACCGCACCTACGATCTCGCACCTGCGGAAATGGGACAAGGGGCAAAAACTCGCACCTGCGGAGAGGAGCTCGCACCTGCGGCTCAGCTCCTGCGGAAACTTGTCCGCACCTGCGAGAATGGACTTCCTCACCTGGGGCCGCACCTGCGACTGGGCGACCACACCTGCGGTCACACCAGATTTGGTGCACCAGCAGCTGAAGGTGTTGATTTTTAGCCTCGTTTGGTGCCCGGGAGGCACCTGGGCCCACCCGAGCCCCAGTCCAAATATACCAATAATTCCTAAATCATATTATAGACTTGCTCGAGCCTTCAGAACACCCAAAATAACGCTAAAACTCAAAATCACACCTCAAAACCCCCTAGAATCAAGCTTAAGATTATTAAGTTCTTGAATTCGGTATTAATGCGCTGAACCGATTATAATACTCGGAACGACACCAAATTTTGCAAGCAAGTCATAAATGACATAACGGAACTATTCCTGGTCTTGGAATTCCGTTCGAGCCTCGATAACACAAAAACACATTCCAAACCAAATTATGAACTTTAAGGAAACTCTATTTTTGTTATTTGGTGTCGAAACGCTCCCAGGTCATCCAAAACCTATTCCGGACATACGCACAAGTCCGAAATCATAATACGAAGCTACCGGCCGAGGTCGTTTACTCAAAATGTTGATCGAAGTCAAACTAGGCCTTAAAGGCCAACCTTAAGGAACCAAGTGTTCCTATACCACTCTAAACACTTCCGAATCCTGAACCACCCGTCCTCGCAAGTCATAAACCACTATAAGCCACTACGGAAAGTCTTATTCAGGGGAACATGGCCCGACTACGCGAAACGACCGGTCTGGTCGTTGCAGGGAGAGTGTTTATAAATAGTATTTTATTTATGGTGAATATGTATATTTTGGAGAGATTTTAGCGTTTGTTACTTGGTGGCTAAGTCACCTTTTCCCTATAAATAGAGAGGTTTTATTCCATTGTAATTGATCCCAAACCAATAAGAATTCTCTCTCTCTATTTTCTATGTAATACTCTTTTCTTCTTTTATTGTTTTATAACATTATGGCTTTAATTAGTGTTTCTTATTTATTTTCTCCCATTTCTATTATGAGTAGCTAGATATTTACTAGGGTTGTGACCCAACCCTAGTGTGTAAACCTTATGAGTAATTAATCTAATGTTTGTTTATGATTGGATGTTTGTTATTTACCTTTGTTAATGCTTTAATTTTCTAATTAATGGTTGCAAATATTGATCCATGCCTTTTTGACTTGATCTTTACTTGAGAAAGAGAGACCTAGTCTAGGAAAACTTGGGTAACAAGAAATTGGACTAGTTAAGGATTTGACTAGCCTAATTAAAGGGTTTGAACTAGAGATAGGGAATATACCCCAATCACTAAAACAAGTGTTAACATAATTAACCCATTAGGCTAACACATGGGCGAAGGTTACATCCCTAGGCCTTTTGCCTATTTGAAAACAACCAAAAATAATTAATCATTTTCTAGTTTCATTTCTCTAGTTAATCATTGATAGTGTAGTTTATAGAAGTAATTTGCAAAACCAACTTGTTTGAAAGTGTATTTAAGCTACTTATTCTACACGCATCAAGTGTACAATCTAACACCCACATTTATCTCTCTGAGGAAATCGACCCCGACTCATTGGTGGGTACTATTCTTCCAACGACCTCTTCCACTCATTGTTGAGTGTGGATTGGGAGTGGATCAATTTTTGGCACTGTTGTCGGGGAGTTATAATGGAGTTATCTATATATTTGAGTGTATTTTCGGATATCTTCTTTCTCTTCCGCTTTACTAATTTGTTTAAGAAATCATAGGTACCAACATGGTGTACAATGAGCTCTGAAATACTCCTTTGAGGGACATGGACGGCAAGGAGGAACAACTCGACGACGTACCTCAAGTGCAACAAGCTAATCGGAGAGGCCGGGTACCACAACACAACGTGCCCGTTCCTCCCCCACCTCCACCACATCCACCACAAACAACTCAACACCGGATATTTCCCAACAATGGTTATACTAGTGTCCCACCCCGTATTAGGGAGGGCAACTTTCAAATCACCAATGTGATTCTCACTCTATTTGAGAAATAGGGCTTCTTCACCAGTGCACCAACCCAAAATGCTTACAAATATTTCAAGGGCTTTGTGGATACATGTTGGGGGATTAAGAAAACTAATGCTTCCGAGGATGCATTGAGGCTAAGACTTTTTCCTTTTTCTCTACGGGGAATGCTTTAGATTGGTTGGAACGTTTGCTGAATCATTCAATTGACACATAGGATGAGTTGGCGGCCAAGTTCATTGCTAAGTTTTTCTTTCCCCGGCACATGGCTACACTTTGAGATGAGATCTTGGCATTCTAACAAGAGCGAATGAACCACTACACGAAATTTGGAAGCGCTATAGAACAATGGTTAAGGAATGTACCAACATTATATGACTGAAAACATGTTGCAACAAACCTTTTATCGTTGTTAACATAACTAACCAATGTGTAGTGAATCACTAGCCAGTGTGAACTTTATGACTACGCCTTATGCAGAGGCGTGTGACATCCTAGATGAGATGGCGGAGACGTCATCGGCTTAGAAATCCCGGGACAATGTCCTACAAGGTGATCTGAATATGATCCACCTCCATAAAGAATTACAAGACCATGGGCAAGCCATTGCCGATTGACCACTACCATGAATCAACTAGATAAGGCCCAACTAAATCAAGTGCAAGCCCCTAAGCAAGTTCATGCTATGGAACAAGAAGAGGACAACCGGTCCACAAATGCAAAACCAAGTGGAGAACTATGTGCAAGATGATGGCGGTTTTGATCACGATGATTATTTTAATGAGCAAGAGGAAGAAGTGCAATATGTGACAAATTTTCAGGGGCAAAGAAACACCTTCAAGGCCCAAACGACAACAATGGAGACCACAAAACAACCATGGCAATTGGAGTTCTAATAATCAAGGGAATTGGCATAACAACAACAATCAAGAAAATTGGAGGGGAAACAATCAAGGAAATTGGGGAGGGAACAACCAAGGTGGTTGGGGTAACAATCAAGGCAACTGGGGATTGGGTTTTTAAAGGCCCCCAATGTACCAACAACCGAGCAACCCACCTCCTTATCCTTCCCATGGTTCAAGTTCTTTAAACACTGAAATGGGATGTATTGAGTATAAGTTCAAGCAAATTATGGAAAGAATGCCGATTTGGATGCCCAACTTGCCTCACACAACACATCAATCTAAAATCCAAAAGTTCAAATGGGGAAAATCTCTCAAGCTCTAAATTCTCATTCTGAGTGTGTATTACCAAGTGACACGGTGGTAAAGCCAAAGGGTGGTAGCAACACGGGGCATGCTATGGCAATTATCATAAGAAGTGGAAGAAGCGGTAATGCACCCACCTCAATTGAAAGGCGGCTTGTTGATGATGACCAAGTGATGCAATAAGAAGAGATCCCAAACAATGTGTTTCAAGCAAATGAGGTAGTTCAGATTGATCTTGATGATAGTGTAGAAGAGACTCTAGAGTAGGTGAACCCGTCTAGGGAACACATCATTGATATACCGGAACCGATAATGCAAAGGGTAAAGGCACCATTGCCTAAGCCTCCACCTCCGTACCCTCAAACAGTTACCAAGAAATATGGTGAGAATTAATTCAAGAAGTTAATTCAAATTATGAATAGTCTCTAAATCAATGTATGGTGGAAACTTTAGAACAAATGCCCAGTTATGCAAAGTTTATGAAAGATCTTGTGACAAAGAAGCTGACGATGAATTTTGAGACTATCAAATTCACTCATCAAGTGAGTGCGATTGTTCATTCAATGGCTCATAAGTTGGAGGATCCCGGTGCTTTCACGATTCCTTGTACAATTGAGAATGTCGAGTTTGCAAAAAGCTCTTTGTGATCTTGGGGCAAGTATAAACTTGATGCCCTATTCGATTTTCAAGACTTTAGGGATTGGGAAATAAAGACCCACTTCTATGAGATTCCAAATGGCCGATCGTACCATGAAGAGCTCGTTGGGTGTGATTAAAGATG
This sequence comes from Nicotiana undulata, assembly GCA_005239495.1. Classification (NCBI taxonomy): domain Eukaryota; kingdom Viridiplantae; phylum Streptophyta; class Magnoliopsida; order Solanales; family Solanaceae; genus Nicotiana; species Nicotiana undulata. Next base: position 32,549 of record ML248859.1, read on the forward strand.
TTTTGGTCCGGGTTGATAAATTCATTCTTCTGGCGACTTTCCTGTTCTATATTGTGAATTTGATTATGAAGTGCATGTATATGGATGAAACCGAGCCCTTTGGATGCCTCGGTTCTCGATGAAGTAAACGGAGCAGAAATGCAAGTGTGAGGAGTCATAATCGAGGCAAAAAGCTCCTCAAGTCGAGGTTCGGGCAAACACCTGCTATCGGAGGAATCAGAGTCACGCCCCCAGGACCGATTCAAATCCCTAAACTTCGGAGAACGTTATCAGATAATCAAGCACGACTAACAAAGGGCCGTGATATCCCTGCCCAACCGGATATCACGACGTATGTTTTTGCACGCACCGGCGGAATATAAGGGATTAGTAAAGCGGAAGAATTTACCTTTTATAGAATTATGCTTATGGTAAAACTCCCCTACTATATAAAGGGGAGTCTGTCTATTCATTAAATCATTGTAACATGCACATCAAGGTAATATACTCTGATTTTCTCTATTATTCAAGGTTTTTACTTTTGTTCATCAACGCTTTGCTATTATTAATATGGGATCGAAGGCAAGCATTCCATTAAGGCTATAAGTGAGTCCAGAATCATTCATCTTAAGTGGTTTGACAATTTATTACGTCCTTTATCTGTTTAATCTAATGAAATTTATCATTCGTATTGAATTAATCCCCATATCCTTAAAGCCACATATAAATTCAAATTTTATCTATTTTTTAGGATAAACAGTTTGGCGCTCACCGTGGGGCTAAGGATAATAGTGGCTATTTGATACAAATTTCCAAAAGACACTCTGCTTTACTCTTGTTCTTTGAGATCTTAATTTCAGGAAAACTTAAAGATGTCAAACTCTCAATATGATCACCTAAACTGTGATGCTGAATCTTGACACCACGACGAGAACAACAATATAGTGCCTAGCAACGATGTTCACCTTGCCGACTCCAACGGGGTCTCGGTCACAGATCCAATCGATGCCAACTCCCATGTGGCCATCGGCGCTAACTTGCCCACCAATCCGGAAAACAACATTTGCGGGGAAGCCAAGTCGATAGCCAGGGATACACATGATGGTAAAGGCGATGGGATAAACTTGCGGGTAATCTTGGAAATGCTGCAGGCTTAACTGGAAGCAAGAGCCCAGTTGCAGAACTAAAGTCGCGCTCCCAGTAGAGTTGAGCCCTAACCATCCCGGGAAAACACTCACATAAATGAACCAGTCATAGAAAGACCGAGTGAAGTTGAATCTGCGACCAACCCCGAGATAATAAAGATGCTCGAGGAATTGATTCAACGGGTATAATTGGGGGAAAAGAAAATCGAAGCTAATGACAAAAATATGGAGACCTATAACTCCAGGGTCGATCAATCCCATGAGCGCCACCGATACTGAAAGGCCTGGATTCCAAGAAGTTTGTCCAAAAGCCTTCCCCTTCGATCGCACCTTCGAAGCCGATTCCTATGAAGTTTCGTATGCCCGAAATCCCGAAATATAATAGAAAGGCTGATCTAAATGAACATGTGACCTCCTACACGTGCGCCATCAAGGGAAACGACTCGGAGGATGGTGAAATCGAATATGTTATGTTGAACAAGTTTGGACAAACCTTGCCAAAAGGAGCTGTGATATGGTATCACAACTTACCCCCTAATTCTATTGACTTGTTTGCTATGCAGATGCCTTTGTAAAATCACACACCAGGGACATCAGGGTCGACACTAGGAAGTCAAACCTTTTCAAGGTAAAGCAAAGAGATAACGAGATGCTTAGGGAATTCATGTTGGAACTGATGGATCTACCTCCGATTGTAGACGATTGGGCCATTCAGTCATTCACCCAAGGATTCAATCCCCAAAGCTCGGTGGCTTCGTAGCAGTTGAAGATAAATTTGATAGAATACCTGGCGTTAACTTGGGCTTACGTCCATAACAGGTACCAATAAAAAATCAGGGTCGAAGATGATCAGTTCGGGGTCCCTTTCGGGTTCGTTTAACCCGTCAGAACAAGTGGCAGAACCAAAAGAGTTGTCAATCACGAACCAAGATTGAACAGACATTGGTATCAACCATACAATGGAGATCAAAGGAGTAGTGGGTCCAGACGTAAACCTGGGATGAGTGAAAGAAGGAGTGATCGAGGGCATAATAATCGGGGACTCATGACCAAGAACAGTTTTGACAGACCCATTGGGTCCAAGGAAGAACCAAGGTTATTGGAGTACAACTTCAACGTCGATGCTTCCAGTATCGTATTAGCCATTGGTCGCATCAAAGTTACTAAGTGGCCTCGACCATTGCGGCCATTCCCAAAGGGACACCAATCTAATGTGTAAATGTCATGGCACCCATGGCCCCATAACCAAAGACTACCGAAAACTGAGAGAAGAAGTAGCCCGGTTATTCAATAACGGGTACCTCCGAGAACTTCTAAGTGATCGAGCCAAAAATCACTTCAGGAATAGGGATGCCAAAAAATATATCGAGTAAGAGGAACCTCAGCACGTCATTAACATGATCATTGGTGGAGTTGACATCCCCTAAGGGGCCAATGTTAAAACGCACTAAAGTATCCATTACAAGATAAAAACATACTTGAGACTATGTATTGGAGGGAACCGTATCTTTCAACGACGAGGATGCTGAAGGCATCGTGCAACCACACAATGATGCACTGTTAGTATCTGTACTCATAAATAAATCTCAAGTTAAGCATGTGTTAATTGATCCAGCTAGCTTGGCCACTATCATCAAATCGAGGGTCATGGAACACACGGTCTGCAAGACCAAATAATGCCTGCAGTCCGAGTCTTAAATGGATTCAACATGGCATGCGAGACAACTAAAGAGGAGATAACCCTACCGGTAAACACTGCTGGAACTATTCAGGACATAAAATTCTACGTGATCGAAGGAGATATGAGGTAAAATGTTTTATTCAAGAAGCCATGGATTCACAACATGAGGGAAGTACCCCCGATGCTACACCAGGCATTGAAATTTCCTACACTGGGAGGGGGGATCAAAATAGTTTACGGGGAGCAACCGACTGCAAAAGAAATGTTCGCGGTCGATGAGTTGGTCCCGATATCTACACTTTTGACATCAAAGAACCCGAGTTCAGTCACCAAGGGAGAAACCAAATAGCAGTCATCGACGCCGGCCCCAACTGAACTAGAAAAGTAGGAAACATTTGAGGATGATGACTATGGAGTCCTAGGTCTTTTATAGCCCCTGATGATTCCGATGCCACCAAGTCAACGGTTGAGGAACTGGAGATAGCCAGGTTTATCGAGCACCTTCCCGATAGGAAGGTGTACCTGGGCACGGGACTAACTCCCGGGATTAGGAAAAAACTCATTGAATTCATTATACCTAACATAGATTGCTTCTCTTGGTCCCATCTTGACATGACAGGTATCCCGAGGGAAATAACTATTCACAAGCTTAGCTTGGATCCAAAGTTTCACCCGGTTAAACAGAAGAGGAGGCCTCAATCCGAAGTCAAGCATGCATTCATCAAAGACGAGGTATCCAAAATTCTTAAAATAGGATCCATTCGGGAAGTTAAGTACCCAGATTGGTTAGCAAACATAGTGGTAGTGCCTAAAAAGGGAAATAAATTGAGAATGTGTGTAGACCATAAAAACTTAAACAAGGCTTTCCCCAATGACTCTTTTCCATTGCCTAACACTGATCACATGACCGATGCAACGGCCGGCCACGAGATACTCATCTTTCTTGACGCCTACTCGAGGTAAAACCAAATTTGGATGGACTCGGGCGACCAAGAAAAGACATCGTTCATCACTAAATATGGAACCTATTGTTATAACATAATGCCATCCGGACTAAAAATTGCTGGTGCCAGTTACCAACACTTAGTAATTGGATGCTAAAAAAACAAACAGGGAAATCAATGGAGGTTTACATTGATGACATGTTAGTTAAGTCCCAACGAGCAGAGGACCATTTGGAACATTTGCATGAAACTTTCAACATACTAAAGAAATACAATAAGAAGTTGAACCCAGAAAAATGCACATTCGGAGTTAGGTCCAGGAAGTTCCATGGATTCATGATGTCCAACCGGGGAATCGACACCCATTCCAACAAGATCAAGGCAATAGAAGATATCAAGGTGGTGGATAATGTCAAGGTCATTCAAAGGCTAACTGAGCGCATAATGCCTTGGGTCGGTTCACTTCAAGGTCCTCCGATAAGAACCATCGATTCTTTTCGTTATTGAAAGAGAAGAATAACTTCTCATGGAACCCAGAGTGCCAGCAAGCTTTGGAAGAAATAAAACGGTACCTTTTGAGTATGCCTTTGCTTCACACTCTGAAGGCAGACGAATAGTTGTACCTGTACTTGGCGGTATTCGAGATAGCGGTAAGCGGAATCTTAGTCCGCGATGTAGAAGGTACGCAATTGCCTATATATTATGTTAGCAGGACTCTAGGAGAGGCCGAAACAAGGTATCCACACCTGGAAAAATTGGCACTCGCTTGCTAAGCGCCTCAAGGAAGTTAAGGCCATATTTTCAGTGCCAAACCATATGTGTCGGGACTACTTACCTATTGAGAAACATAATTCACAAACCCGAGCTCTTGGGATGATTGGCCAAATGGGTCGTGGAAATTAGTGGGTACGATATTGAATATCGACCTAGAATTTCCATCAAGTCTGAAATTTTGGCAAACTTCGTGGCCGACTTCACACCGGCCTTAATACCTAAGGACGAAAAAGAATTGTTGTTAACATCGAGGACCTCCTTGAGATTTGGACCCTATTTACAGACGGTGCATTGAACGCAAAGGGGCCAGGACTCGACATAGTATTGAATCCACCCTCGGGTAACGCAGTGAGGCAATCTATTAGAAATGTGAAATTGACTAACAATGAGGCCAAGTATGAGGCCATGATTGTAGGTCTCGAATTGGCTAAAGGTCTGGGGGCTGAAGTGATCAAAGCCAAATGTGGTTCCCTCCTTTTGGTGAATCAAGTCAATGGGGAATTCTAAGAAAAGGAGGAATGAATTCAAAGATACTTGGATAAAGTACAAATAATGCTGCATCGACTCAAGGAATGGACCCTGCAACACGTACCCCGGGACAAAAATAGCTAAGTCGATGCTCTGGCTAACTTGGGTCGTGTGCTTAACCTGGGCCAGGAGAAACAAGTATATAGATTACCTGAAGACCAGGAAGCTGCCCTCGGATACTAAAGAGTCGAGGGCTTTGTGCACAAAGGCGGCCAGGTTTAGCCTATCTGAGATAATACCCTATTCATAAGAAGGTTCGATGGCACATTCGCCATATGTCAGTACCGGGAGACACCGAGTATGTTTTGAGGGAGGTTCACGAAGGCACCTGCGGGAACCATTCGGGGACAGAATCATTGGTTCGTAAGATAATTAAGGCCCGCTACTACTAGATCGACATGGTGAAAGATGCGAATGAGTTCGTGCTAAAATGCAACGGATGTTAGAGGCATGCGCTAATGATCCATCAGCATGGGGAGATACTACGTTCGTTCTTGTCAACTTGGCCATTCATGAAATAGGGAATGGATATCGTCGGTCCCCTGCCATGGGCACCCGGTAAGTCTTAATTCATACTATTTATGACTATCTATTTTTCTAACTGGGTTGAAGCTTAGACATTCAAAAAGGTTAGGGGAAAAGAAGTTATCAATTTTATCTGGGACCACATAATATGTCAGTTTGGAATGCCAGTCGAGATCATACGTGACAACGGGAAGCACTTCATTGGCAGCATGGTGAGAAAATATTTTGAAGACCATAAGATAAAAAAGATCTTATCATCACCCTATAACCCTGGGGGAACGGGCAGGCTGAGTCTACGAACAAAACCATACTACAAGACCTTAAGAAAAGGTTAACCGATTCCAAAGGAAAATGGAAAGAAATTTGTGCCGAAGTCCTATGGGCATACCGTACGACCGCAAAATCTAGTACATGGGACACCCCGTTTTTGTTGGTCTATGGTGCCTAAGCACTAATACTGGTGGAGGTAGGAGAATCGAGTTTCAGGTTCTGATATGCGACTGAAAAATCAAACGTTGAAGCCATGAACGAGATCCTTGAACTATTGGATGAAAGGCGCGAGGTCGCCCTTGTATAGTTGGCCGCCTAGAAATAATAGATTGAAAGGTATTTACCGATAAAGCCAACCTCTGACACTTCAATGTCAGGGACTTGGTGTTATGAAAGGTGACATTGAACACCTAGAACCCAAACGAAGGAAAGCTGGGGCCTAATTGGGAAGGTCCATATGAATTATTGAGATTACCGACAAAGGTTCGCACAAACTCGAAGCAGGAAACTGTTAGCGGCTACCAAAAAATTGGAACGTGACCCACATAAAATGATACTACTGCTAAGGTATGACCTCATTCATTCTTTTTATATATATTGCGAATTGGACTAACAGGTGCAGGCAACAGCTAGAGGACGATGTCATTGTTAGGCCTGAAAGCACACGTTGTACTCTTTTTCCCTTGAACCGGTTTTGTCCCAAATGGGTTTTCTGTCAAGGGTTTTAACGAGGAAACTGTGGATCGTGCTAACATAGAATCAAAGACCAGTTATAAACCAGAGTCGATGGTCAAGTCAATAGTATCCGAACCGTCTCAACGATCAACCTCGAATACTAGGGGCCATCACCCTCGGATGATGATTTTTAGCAAGGAAGGAAACTTTGTGCTTGAACAGTCTAGGCTTGGTAGATAAGATTTACTGTAAGGGCCAAACAGTCAAATGAACTGTGCCCGCATAGACCACCTAAGCCATAAATCAAATCTTGTAGACACTTACAATCTTGTATATTACGCATAGAAATGAAAGAAAGTTTCTACCTTGCAGATACATATTTTGTCTTTTAAGACTATTACATTTTGTTCCTTAAAGATATCGAGCCCAAGGGCTGCCTCTGTCTGAATCTAATAGATCACCCTCACTCGTGGACTGTCATCCGAAACAAACTCGAACGGCTCGAGATGACAAAATCCATTGGGACAAGAGCCTATTTGGCAGTGCCTAAACATAAAGGCTACAACCACCCCCACCCGGGGACTGTCGTCCGAGACAAACTTGAATGGCTTAGCTTATCGAAGCCTGGAGGTACAAAGCCTATCAGGCAGTACATGAACTTAAAAGGCTGCATCTACCCTAGAAACAGCTCGGACACGTCCGATGCTCGTAATAAAAACATAAGGTCTTCAAAATTCCAAACCGGTTCAAATGTTACCCTAAGCAAAATTATAATCTGAAAACATTTAAAAAGAAATTCGAGGAAAGCATCCGGTCATACCGAGCCCCCACAAGTTTCAATCAAAATTGACATCGAGAACAAATCTTGTTCGAACCTCCGATCAACAACTTATTGCTATGTTTTATTTCGTGCTAAGGCTTTTGAAATCATTGCAATTATAAAAGGGATGCAAAAGGTGATAGACTTGAAAATTTCCAAAAAAGGGAAAAACCCTTATGTATACATTCCAAAATATCTTTACAAAGGCATATGAAAGCGGCCTCAACAAAATAATTGTACACAACACAAAAACAAAAACAAAAATTCATAAGGCACTTACACCTGATCTTGGCTAGAACCCGCTTCGTCATCGGAGCCATCGGGACCTTTTCCATCTTCGGTTTTGCCAGATCCCTCAGAGCCTTCTTCGCCCTCTGGTACGACCAACTTGTTGGCCTTGACTTTGAGCCTTTTTGCCTCTTTAATCTCGGCCGACAAGTCAAAACCTCGGGCATGGATTTCCTCAATGGTCTCCCTCCAAGACAATCACTTCATGTACTCGTCTGTGACTTTCAGGCGAGCCTCGAAAGCCTCAACATCGGCTTGGTACTGGGCCACCATCTCTTCATCATCAGCCATGTTTGTCTCCAACTTGGACCTTGCTATTTCAAGCTCCTTGGCAAGGGCTTCTCCTTAAGCAACAACTGAGCCAAGTTGAGCTTGGAGGTCCTCAATTTTTTGAGCTTGTGCTTCGGCCTTCTCTTTCTCCACTCAGAGTTGGACCTCTTTCAATGCCAACTGCTCCCGGGCGGCCTTCTTCTCCAAAGCCAACCGGTCCATTTTCTCCTCCCAGACATTGGCCACAGCCTGGACCTCGTTCATTTTAGCCCGAAATTGGTCGATACAGTCAATATTCGGTTGGACCTGCGAGGTTTGGTCATTAGTCGCCATAGATATGTCATCATCACTAACCTTAAATATCTTTACTTGTTCCAACAAGACGGCGTGCTCCTTCTGAGCCACATCCAACTCGACCCGTAGATCCTTCACGGCCCTTTCGTGTTGCTCGCTGAGAAGCTTATACATATCTCTTTTCTCAGCAAGATCCTTGGCCTCAACCTCGAGATGGTTAACCTCAGCTCGGTATTGAAGAAAAATCTCATGGTGGAGTACCGAGGCTTGCAAAAAGATAAAAGGAAGAAAACGTGAGAATTTTCAAGAAACTAAGGCAAGAGATGAAAGAGCGTAATGATTCCTTACCCGATTTAGCGCCTGTTGTACTTTGTTGAACAGGCACGGCACACACACCTCATTAATTTTTTCCTGGTCATCTTCGGTTACAAGGAAACGGAGGTAACTCGCTACTACTATGGGAGTAGAAAGAACCTGGGCATCCTCCGGGACGGTGATGATTATTGACCTTTTATGGATAGGATCCATACTTTAGGCGGGAAACTGGTTGATTAGTTTTGGGCTCAAGCTCTGCCCGTCGGCTTCCAAAGACGGGTCTTTTCTTGGTACTTCCAAGTCGCCCAACCGGGAGATCGAATCCCTACCTTCGGAAAAAGAACGAAGAGATCATCCATGCCATGAGCCCCTTCATTGGATCTCTCCTTCACTGTTCGGGCTTCGTAGAACATGGACTCGGTGAATGAAGGCGACCCCAAAATTTCTATGACACCGAGCAGAGCGGAGCTGGCATCGTGGGAGGCCTCAGTCCCCGTTTCTACATTGTCCTCTCAAACTTGAGGACGACCGGCCTCCGTTGTTTCCCCCTCGTCTACCGCTCTCTCTTCAGGGGAGGTCAAATCACGGGCCGTAAAAATATCACCCTCTTCGGGAACATCCCGGAGCCGGCAAAAGTGAGTCCTAGTCGGGTGCTCGAGAGCTAGAACTCTCCTTTGGCTTACGAGCCAATCTTCTCTTTGGTTTCTTCTTCTCTGAGCTCGTGGAACCCAGATCCTTTATTTTCTTCTTCTCTCTTGCTGCAGCCTCGAGCTGCCCCGAATGTGAAGGATCAATGGGCAAGTCCTCGTCCCCAACTGGAGGCCTAAGCTCGACGGTCTTAGGCAAGCATGCGAAAATAAAATAAAGGAAATGAGAACATGATTCTAAAAGGAGAAGCCTAATGTAACTTATTCGAGAAAAAGATCTTATCGTGCGAACGAGCCTCCCAACGGCCCTCCGATAGTTTTTTCCATGAGCGCTCGGAGTAAAGCATCTGTGAGCAAATTCCCTTGATCCACTCCTTGAGCCGGAATACAGCGTTTGGGACTTGAGCAACAGCTGCCCCACCACAAATACTTGTGAGAAAAGGGGATATGAACATAAAATCGACATTTAAAGTAAAGTTATGTTACGTGATGCATTAAACTTCTCGGGGAATGGCCTAAACTCGATCACTCGGACAAAGCGTCTCTGCCATCCTCGATCTCGGTCTGCATCGATACTTGAGAATGGGGCTTTGCTATCCCGGCGTACGAGCAATATCATTCCCCCTTGGAAGATTCGGTGACTGTACAAGCGGAGTAGATGATCGCTGGTGAGCTGACATGAGTTGATTTTGTTCATGAAGTATCGAAGGAGGATTAAAATCCTCCACAATGATGGGTGGATCTGACGGAGGCATACTTCATACCTCTTACAGAAGTCCAGAATGACTGGGTCCACCGGGCCTAGTGTGAAGGGATAAGTCTAAACACTTAGGTATCCCTCGACATGGTAGTAATGTCCTCCTCTGGGCCGGGGACCACTATGTCCTTTTCTTCCCTGTTGTTGTCCTGTCGGACCACGGGGATGACACCTTTGGTGATTGAGAAAATATATCTTGATGCCTCCTCACGCCGACCCTACACCGAAGAGGGCTTCTTAACCTTGAAATCATCGGTGACCGAACAACCCCCGAGAATGAACATTTTCAAGGGAGGTTCAGCATCAGTCTCATCAGTAGCCACGTCAGCAACGGATCTCTCAAGGTCGTCCACATCGGGAGTGGTTTCATCAATTTTGGTGGTCGATTGAGAAAATGAAGAAACTTTTTCGGGAACATATTTGGAAGTTTTGGCCATTGTTATCTAGAAAAATCTTGAAAAATATGAAGACAGGTCAAAAGATGAAAGATCAAGTGCGTTGGTTTGGATAGAAAATGAGTAAAAATTTGCAACTTACTGAGAAATCTTGAAGAATGGAGGTAAAAATACTAGAGTAAGAAGAAGGGTAGTTAAATCCTGAAAACTCAAGGGTAGAAGCTTGATCATAAAGTAAAAAATGAACGAAGGAGGGCAATATTTATAGAGGCTTCACGACGCTTCGCGTTCAGAGATGGACAACCGATGGCTGACATGCGTTTGGGGTCATAATGACCTATCTGACGAGATGTTTTGGGTTCTTTGTCGTTTCTACCATGACGTATTGGAGAAGAAATCGAAGTGCATATGTCGTTTCTCATTTTTTCCTTAAAATTAATCTCCGAGAAATGAGGGGACTATCTGTATACGGGTGAAACCGAGCCCTTTTGATGCCTCGGTTCTCGATGAGGTAAACTGCAGAAATGCAAGTCTTAGGAGTCGGAATTGAGGCAAGAAGATCCTCCAGTCGAGGTCCGGGAAAACACATACCCTCGGAGGAATCAGATTCATGCCCCTCAGAGGAATCAGAGCCACGCCCCCAGGACCGACTTGAATCCCTAAACTTCGGAGAATGTTATCAAATAATTGAGCACGACTAACAAAAGGCTATGATATCCGTGCCCAGCCGGATATCACAGCGTGAATTTCGGCATGCACCTGCAAAAGATCAGTGATTAGAGAAGTAGAAGAATTTACCTTTTATAGAATTGTGCTTAGGGTAAAACTCCCCTACTAAATAAAGGGGAGTCTGACTATTCATTAAATCATTGTAACATGCACATCAAGGCAATATACTCTCGTTTGCTCTATTATTCAAAGTTCTTACTTTTTTTCATCAATGCTTCGTTATTGTGAATCCGAGATCAAAGGCGGGCATTCCATTAAGGCTGTAACCGAGTCTGAAATCATTCATCTTAAGTGGTTTAACAATTTATTACGTCCGTTATGTGTTTAATCTAACGCAATTTATCATTTTTATTGAATTAATCTGCATATCTTTAAAACTACATATAAATTCAATTATTATCTGTTCTTTAGGGTAAATAGTGTCAATCATTCTTGGGAGACCTATCCTTGCTACGGGTAAGGCTCTTTGTGATGTAGAAGCCAGAGAACTCATTTTCCGGATTGGTGATGAAAAAGTGGTATTCCATGTTTGTAAGTCCATGCGGCAACCAAATAGCAACGAAGTGTGTTCTTTTGTGGACTTGGTAACCGATGTTATTTTTGATGATAAAAGTGCTACTATAAATGTTGGTGATATGTTGGAGGCTGTTTTGCTCAATTTTGATGATAACGAAATGGATGGTTTCATGGAATGCGTGAGCTCTTTCAAAGGAATGGGGTCGTACAACTATGCACCCAGGAATTTATCTTTGGATCTTGAAAATAGGAAGACTCCTCCTATAGATCCTTCTATTGAAGAGTCACCTACTTTGGAGTTGAAGCCATTTCCCACACACCTCCGGTATGAATTTCTTGGCCCTTGTTCTATTTTTACCGGTTATTCTTTCCTATTGTTTTACTAACGTGCATGTTGACTCCACATTGGCGATGTTGCAAAAGAGGAAAAACACTATTGGCTTGACATTGGCGGATATTCGGGGTATAACCCCGCCTTTTGCATGCATAATATCAAGTTGGAGGATGGTGCTAAACCGTCCATTATACATCAAATAAGACTCAATGAGTCTATGCAAGAAGTTTTCAAGAAGGAGATTATTAAGTGGTTGGATGCCGGGGTTGTCTACCCCATCTCTGATAGTTCATGGACCTCTCCGGTTTAGTGTGTCCAAGATAAGAGGGCATGATAGTGGTTACCAATGACAAGAATGAATTGACCCCTAGAAGAACGATGAACGGTTGGAGGGTTTGTATGGATTATCGGAAGCAAAACAAAGTAACAAGGAAGGATCACTTTCTACTTCCTTTCTTAGGTCAAATGCTCGATAGATTGGCCGGTTGTGTTTTCTATTATTTTCTTGATGGGTACTAGGTCTGCGACAAAATTCTCATTGCTCCGGAGGATCAAGAGAAAACAACCTTCACATATCCCAATGGTACTTTTGCTTTCAATAGGATGCCATTTTTTTTGTGCAATGCACCGATGACTTTTCAATGGTGTATGATGGTTATTTTCACGGACATGGTGGAGGACTACCTTTAAGTTTTCATGTATGACTTCTCGGTTGTTGGGATTCTTTTGATCATTGTCTTGCAAATTTTGATAAAGTGTTGGCTGGATGTGAAGAAACCAACTTGGTGCTCAATTGGAAGAAATTCCATTTCATGGTTGAGGAAGTTATTGTCCTTGGCCATAAAATCACAAGGAATGGAATTGAAGTTCAAAAGGCAAAGATTGAGGTGATTTCTTAGTTTCCACCCAACTTCGGTAAAGGGTGTGCAAAGTTTTCTAATCCATGCTGGTTTTGTACCGGTGCTTTGTCAATGATTTCTTTAAAGTGGTGAACCCATTGTGAAAGCTCATTGAGAAGGATGCTAAGTTCAATTTCAATGATGATCGCATGAGGGGTTTTGAATTATTGAAGCTCAAGTTGACAACTACTCCTATCATCACTGCTCCAAATTGGAGTGTGCCTTTTGAACTCATGTGTGATACAAGTGACGTAGCGGTTGGGGCTATTTTGGGGAAACTTATCAACAATATTTTCCATCCTGTCTACTGTGCTAGTAATACCATGAATAGTGCCCAATTTAACTACACTATTACGGAGAAAGAGCTCCTTGCTATTGTGTTTGCAATCGAGAAATTTTGCCCGTACTTGATGGGTGCCAAAGTTATTGTCCACACGGACCATGCGACCTTTTGTTATCTTTTAAGCAAAAAGGATTCCAAAGCTTGGTTGATGAGATGGGTTCCCTTGTTGCAAGAATATGATATTGATATCCAAGATAGGAAAGGTAGTGAAAACCAAGCGACATACCAGTTGTCTCATTTGGAGAAAGAGGGAAGTCACATGATGGCCTTGAAATCAATGACTCATTTCCCGATGAGCAATTTTTGGAAATTACAATGAAAGAGGTTCCATGGTTCACCGACTTGGCAAATTCTCTTGTGAGTGGAATCATTTCGGATTAGTTCTCTTCAAACAAAGGAAGAAGCTCAAAAGAGATTGTAAAGATTATTACTGGGATGAACCATGCCTTTAACCGAATTTGTACGGATGGGGTGATTAGGAGGTGTGTACCGAAAGAATATCAAGATGATATTCTTTGGGCTTGTCATTTTTCACCATATGGTGTTCATCATGGTGGGGCAAGAATGGCAGCCAAAGTTCTTAGTTGTGGTTTCTATTGGCCTACTCTTTACAAGGATGCTAGTGATTTGGTGAATATATGTGATGGATGTCAATAGGCGGGTGGAATCTGAAAGAAAAATGAAATTCCTCTCATAACCATCCTGGAGATTGTTATTTTCGATGTTTGGGGCATTAACTTCATGGGCCCTTTGTGAGCTCTTGTGGAAACACCTACATCTTGGTCGTGGTGGAATATTTGTCCAAATGAGTTGAGTATGTCGCTTTACCCAAAAATGAGGCGAGAACTGTAGTAGCTTTCTTGAAGAAGAATAATTTTAAAAAATTTGGTTCAACGCGCAATCATAAGCGAGAGGGGTCATAGTTTTGAAACAATCTCTTGACGCTTTACTTAGCAAGTATGGTGTTACTCACTAGGTCACGACTCCTTATCACCCACAAGCTAGTGGGCAAGTGGAAGTCTCCAACCGGGAGATAAAGAGTATCTTGTCTAAAACGGTGAATGCTAATCGAACGGATTTGTCAAAGATGCTTGATGATGTGTTACGAGCATATCGAACGGCTTACAAAACACATATCGGAATTTCTCCATACCGGTTGGTTTTCGGGAAAGCTTGTCATCTTCTGGTGGAACTAGATCACAAAGAAATGTGGGCTCTAAAAAAATTGGATCTTGATTGGGATGTAGCCGCTAACATGCAGGTTACACATTAGAATGAATTGGATGAGTTTCGGCACCATGGTTATGTGAGTTCATCCTTGTATAAAGAAAAGATGAAATATCTTCATGACAAATACATTTGGAACAAAGAGTTCAAGGTGGGAAATCTTGTATTATTATTTAACTCAAGGTTGAAAATGTTTCCCGAGAAGCTAAAATCCAAGTGGAGTGGTCAATTTGAACTTATTGGTGTTACACCCTTCGACGCGTTATACTTGAAGAACAAAAACAATGAAGTATTCCGAGTCAATGGTCACCAGTTGAAGCACCACTTAGGCAAGGTTGGAGATATCCACGTGGTGGCGGTCATTTACTTCACTTGAGGGTGTTTTGACATTGCATTGTGTCGTGATGTTAAATCAGACGCTTCTTGGGAGGCAACCCATGTTCTTTTCCTTTTTCTTTTGTAGTTAGATGCTAATTGTGTTCTAACTTGATTTGAAATGTGTTAGGGTTGAATGTGACTTGCAAGAAGGGTGAATTAAAAAAATGACTAAGTGTTGAAGGAACTGCGGACCGCACTTTATCCGTACGGACGCACAATTCTATGTGCCCCAGGAGAGTACATTCGCGGCCGCACATTTCACATGCGGACTGCACAATCGGAAGCTAGCAAAAGTGTGATAATGTAAACTCCATGAAGTTTGAACCTGTTAGTGCGGGGCTACTCTGCGGCCGCAAGTGGAAATCTACGATCGCACTTCAAAATGTGCGGACCGCACATTAAGCTCATAAAAGGCAGACCCAGGTGATAGAGTGCGGACCGCACGTGGAATTGTGCAGCCACACTGGACTGCTTTTCCCTCTTAAGACTCTTAGTATAAATAGAACTTTTGAGTTTATTTTACACTTTTCACTCTCTTCACAATCACTGTTACTCTAAAAGTTTTCCTAAGATACTTTCCCTGATTCTCACCACACCTACATGTGCTTACACACCCAGTGCACTCACTCTATCTGGTATGCTTCATTTCATGTTAAACTCTGTGTGAGTTTAATTTTTGAAATTTTAGTTTATTTTTAGGCCATCTGTTATTAGAGCTCATCCATGTATCCATGTGGCGTAGATATGTGTTATTAGTTGATAATGCATGCTCTATGGGTTTAGGTTAGTGAGATTTCATGTGTATACCATATTTCCATATCGATTTGTACAAGTAGTTGCAAAATCTAAGTACAAAAATAATTGTCTGTTCGTCAATTTTGAAATATGTGGTCGCACTTGAATTAGTCTGTGGTTTTGAGTTTTGCGCAACCAGATGAAAGCAAGTGCTTCTGCGGCTACACTTTAATTGTGTGAACCGCAAAAAGCTGAGAGAGATTGCACTTAGGTCCATCAGAGGTATACCTCTTGAGACCCCTATGTGCGGACCGCAATGAAAAAAGTGCGGCCCGTAGATGTATTATACGGCCGTAAAATGGCCTCCGCATTGTCTTCTGAGAGAGGCCTCATAGCCTCTGGAGTTTTCTTTTCAGAAGCGCGGTCGCACTTGCAATCGTACGGTACGCACTTCCAGTCTTCGGCCGCACATAAAAAATGTGCGGACCGCAAAGCCCAATTCCAGCAGCCTATTGTTTTTAACGTAACCTCATTGTGTCCACTTCTCCCTTGCCTACATAAGTCTTGAATGTGTAGAATAATGACTTGCAACTAACACTCTTCTTTTCTTTGATACAGACAATAGTTTGATCGTGTTTGTGGTGAAACTACAAAACGAAGAGGTGAATCTTCTAGGGGTCGAGGTAGAGGTACCTTTCCCCTTAGCCAGCCAAAAACTATGAGGAAGAAGGCCACAACAGGTAGAGGGAGGGGTGCAGTTTAGCTCTTATGTCCCATATAGGGAAGCTTCTAAGGGAAACTCCGCCTCTATTCCGTAGGAGTAGGCAGTTACAAAATCTAGGCCACCGGGGCGATTTTAGCTCATGGATGAGGCATGTTCATCTCACATCACTTCTGAGGGTACGGAAAGTCCTAGCCAGTCTTCTGAGCAAGCAGCTGCTCTAGACAAAGATGCACAGACTATACTGACTATCCCTGATGATGGCAGAGGGGGAGACGGTACATCCGCTGGTGTGGAGAGATCAAATAAGAAGGATATATGGGAGGATAGATTTATTAGTTTGGTTTCATTCACTGACTTCCGAATGTAGTGGCCCATGAGATATTTGACCCTTGAGAAGCTATTTTTGTTGAAAGATTTAGAGACGTACAACCCTGTAGTGTTGAGATAGTTTAGAGAGAGGAAGGGTTAGATGTTGTTCACCGAGAAAGTGGTAGATGCCTAATAGTACCTTTTCCGAGAGTTCTACACCAACATTTCTCACATGAAGAAGGGGACGAAGGTGACCAAAGCACGTAACCTTAAGGAGTGGTTTGATCAGCACACACTAAATGCATACTAGGGGTTTGAGGACATAGAGCTGAAAGAGTAGCTAGATAAGTGTGCCATGAAAGAAAAGGTCTGACCATGGCTAGTGGAGATCTTAGCACCTCCAGGGCCAACACCACCGTGGATCACTGCTGGGGTTCCCATTCAGCGGAACACATTGAGCTTTGAGGCAAAGGGATGGCAGACTTTTATGTAGACTTATTCCATGCCAGAATGAGACCCATCTACCTATTCCACGTGTTGTTCTAGTGGAGTCTATCATGGTTGGGTACCCAATTAATGTGGGTGCCATGATGTCAGCCAATATTTCATTGGTAGCACAGCAGACCAACATGTCCTACCCTTATCCCAACACCATTACAGAGTACCTCACTGATGCAAAGGTAGAGCCGAGAGCATATGATACAAAGGTGAAGCCAAATAAGCTTTTTGACCGGTACTCATTGATGGATTCAACCAACCCAAAGAAGAGAGCTTAGCCTTCTACCACCATAGGCTAGTCTAACGAGCCGACAGTGGTAGTTTCTAAGACAGCTGACGTTATATCTACCTCTGCTGAGCCCTCTTCTAATGTTGTTGCTATGCCTTTGCCACCATCTTCTGGTCCTACCACAGTCCCTAGGGCAACCCATGTTTCAGCTCCGAGGCCGGTGCCCATTCCTAAAGCTCCATTATCTTCTTTACGAGTCTCCCAAACATTGGCGAGTCTCAACAACTGGATGCAGATAGCTACTTCAAAGCTATCTGAGATAGCTAGTACTGTTGTAGTGCAGTCATCTACACAGGCACCACAGGTCTCCACTAATCTTGATGAGAAGTATCAAAATATTATGGACAACCAGAAGATGATCACGGACACTATGTTACAGCACGGGTTGGTTATTGAGGAGTTGACCAAGGAAGTGAAGAAGATGAGGAAATCCCAGGCAAGAAAGAGATCAGTTGATAAGCTTAAGAAGGATGTGACACGACTTGCAATAGCTCGGAATTTTCCATTTGGCATGTTACTTGACCCAGACCATTCCGCCCTAGATCCATCTGCACCAGTTGGCCAATCGGATGAGCCATGCCTTGATACCGACATTGCTGAGGTAGTGCATGTGATGTTTGCTACTATGGACACTCCCAGATATGATGATGATGAGATACAGTTGGCTGACCCAATGGGAGATGATGTTGTTGGGGACACTGAGACGTCCAAGGATGTTTGGGAGTTTTCTTCACCCTCTCTCTTTTCACTCTTATTTTGTTAAGCATTGCGGATAATGCTTACTTTTATTCGGGGGTGGAGTTTATTTGATTGACACATTTGGATACATCAGACTGCAATAATTGGATGATTCTGTTTCTGTTCTTATTTTTAGTTTATCTATCTTTAGTAATAATTGTTCATTAGCTTCTTTAATTTTCCACTTTACTTTTTGTTTTGTTAGTAGCTTCTTTTTATGTTTTTTTTTGTAGTAAATATGGATAATAATCCTTTGGTTTTCTTAATGCCACAGTTCTTTCCAAATGTAGTTATGTGTGAATCGGGTGACTTGTCCCAACGATGGATGACGTGACAACCTTCTTAAGGGAATGCATCTATTTTTTTATGTTTAGTAATAATAATAGTAATAGTAATGAATGAAAATCCTAATCAAGTCATTCTCGAAAAAGAATTATTCATGCTTCATTTGTCACCAACACACTTAACTACGTGATTATGGTTTGAAACAAGGTTTTTGACAAAACAAATCGCTCTAGTTAGTGACTTTGAGACTCTTGAGTTGACTTTGGTAATCATCAAGTGGTTTATTGGACCATAGTGATCTTTAACTTGATTGTATTGTTGTAGGATCTCAACTCTATCCTTTTTTACGATCTAGTTGCGTGAGGGGTGAGGTGATTTGTTGCTAGTCCAAGTACCTGTGCGAATGGTCTAGAACTTGCCCTGAATGTGCTTCAAGGTGAAATCCTAAGTTTTGCTTGGTTTGGAAAATTATTGTAGGTTTTCCTTGGTCCATTTGAGCTTTCTATTGCCAACCAATGTTGTTATCCATAGTCAACCCCCTTTGAGCCTCAAGAATTTCTCATTTGATAACCATGATATAAGCAATTACCTATTTTGTCATGATCCTCTATTAGCACCCGGGCCTTTCTTAACACACTTGTGAAATAAATGGCTTAAGACATAAGTTTGGAGGGAGAGTTGAGGTATTTGAAAAAGGTATCAAGACACCAAAAAGAGAAAAGAAACGATCTCTATGAAAAGAGAAGGAAAGAAAAGAAAAAGAACAAAAAGAAAAATGCAAGAAAGAGAATAAAAGGAAGGGTTGATGGAATAAAAAAGAGGTAATTATCCCTAACATGAGAATCAAGGGAGAAAAACAATGAAATGAACAAGAAAAAGTGATGTCAAGTCTCTCTAACCCCCAAGAAAAAAAATGCCTCTAAGAATTAGTAAATGTCAGCCAAGAAATGAAAATGTGGAGTGCTTAAGGAAAGGTGTAACCACTTACCCATATGGTATCCTAACCCAATCCAAAAGCGTTCATTACAACCTAAGAGAAGCCCTACTTGATTTTGAACTGAGTGAGCTTACATTAGTAGTGATCTACATGAGGGGCAAGCCTATGGTACTTGAAGACGTACTTGTGACATTCTTATGTGAGAGAAGAGTGAACATTTCATTGATCTTAAGTTTGAGTTCTAAATTTGGAAGTGAGCTTGGCAAATGGAAGGTAGAGAAGGAAGGCTTTGGAGTCCACCATGATCAACATGATAGAACAAGATTCCTTGATGAGTAAAGTCAATTCTTGAAGCTCAAATGTCATATTAGATCTATATGTGCATGATATGTGAATTATCACCTTGTTGATAATGCATGAGTAGTGTGGGTAATTATTTGTCCCAACTGAGTGTGAATGGCTTACCATTGACTCTATGAAATGACCTTCACTCTGAGTAGGTGGGAACTAATCTAACTGCTTGAGGACAAGCAAAGACTTAAGTTTGGAGGAGTTGATAAGTGTGAATTTTGACCACTTATTAGTACCTTCTTGCTTTACTTTTAGTCAAACAGTGTTGATTTATGTTCCTAAAACTAATGAAAGTGTGAAAATTGAAGGAATGTTGGAGATTTGGACTCTAATGATGAAATCCAACTCAAACAAGAGTGTTCTGGCTCATAAGGCAAGAAGGGGCGCAACAGACCAAAAGTGTGGTCCGCAGAAGTATTTCTGTGGACCGCAAAATTCTCTCTACAGCAGCAGATCTGGTGTTGAAGCTCAGAGGTTGATTGAATAGAAGTGCCGACCACACACAATTTGTGCGGCCGTAGAACATGGTCGCACTGACAAGAATTAAAAAAATTCAGAGAGTGTGCAAAACGACCAAGACTAAAGCCTTGCCAGAAGTGTGGACCGCGCATAGAATTGTGCGGCCACAGAAGCTGAAATGCAGCCCCATGTCAAATTGTGCGACTTCTGAATCCCTCTACCTGCAGACTCAAGCAACGTGTGGACTGCACATGGAAATTTGTGGCCACATAAACTCCCAAAGCGTATTTTTGTCAGCAAATTTTGGGCCACTATGAATAGATGGGGATCACTTTTTTAGGTCAAGTTTTGTAGTTTTTTAGTTGTAGTTGTTGTAGTTTGCCACTTTTGGTAATTCGTGACCAATTTGGGTTTAAAACGCAATAATTTATCATTTTAATTTCATATTATGGCTTTAATTAGTGTTTCTTCTTTATTTTCTCCCATTTCTATTGTGAATATCTAGATATTTACTAGAGTTGTGACCCAACCCTAGTGTGTAAACCTTATGGGTAATTAATTTAATGCTTGTTTATGATTGGGTGTTTGTTATTTGTCCTTGTCCATGCTTAAATTTTTGAATTCATGGTTGCAAACATTGATTCATGCCTTTTTGACTGGTCTTTACTTGAGAAAGAGGGACCCAGTCTAGGAAAACTTGGCTAACAAGAAATTGGGCTAGTTAAGGATTTGACTAGCCTAATTAATGGGTTTGAACTAGAGATAGGGAAAATCCGACTTAAGCTCATATCAACTATTTGTCTTGATTCCCATTTGGGCTTGAGAAAGCCAAATTGGGCAGAATCACTCTATGACCGAGAGGTATTGAGTGGATAACTTAGAGTTGAGAGCTATAATATACCCCAATTACTAAAACAAGTATAACATAATTAACTCATTATGCTAACACCTAGGAGAAGGTTACGTCCCAAGGCCTTTTACCTATTAGAAATTGACCAAAAATAATTAATCAATTTCTAGTTTTATTTCTCTAGTTAATCATTGATAGTGTAGTTTATAGAAGTAACTTGCAAAACCAACTTGTTTGGAAGTGTATTTAAGCTATTTCTTCTACATGTATCAAGTATACAATCTAAAACCGCATTTAGCTCCCTAAGAAAATCGACCCAGACTCATAGTTGGGTAATATTCTTCCAATGACCTCTTCCACTCATTGTTGAGTGTGGATAGGGAGTGGATCACATCTATTTGAAGATTAGTGGGAGCAGATTCATTTTCTTGTCCTCTATGTTGATTATATTCTACTGGTCAGCAATGATTGTGGATTGATTTTTGAAATCATATAATTCTTGTCAAGACAATTTGAGATGAAAGATCTTGGAGATGTTTCTTTTGTTGCGGGCATCGAGATTCTGCGTGATAGATCTCGTATTGCTCTTTGGTTATCTCATAGGTCCTATGCCGAACTGTCACTAACCCAATTTCCCTGTGTAAGATGTCGTGGCGGCACCTAGTCTCTAAGACTAGGTAAGCCTAACAAACATGCGGAATAACTGAATTAATAAATATAAGTCTCAAAACTCAGCAACTATAATAAATAAACTCTACGACTTAGTGTATACAACTCCCGAGACCCCGCGAAATACAAGTCACAAGCCCTAAGTAGAGATACTGCATAATACTAGGGCTGTTCATTTGGATCGGATATCCAAAATCCGAATCGATCCGTTCAATTTCGGATTTCGGATTGGATCAGATTTCAGATTGTGTTTATTAAAATTTCGAATTTCGGATCGGATTCGGATTGGTATAATTTTAATACGATCCAATCCGATCCAAAATCCGAAATTATTAGGGCATGTATAAATACTAAACTTTAATTTGGATATTAGTACTTCCTTTACATTTTCCTCCAAGTTATTACCTTTACAATTTATAGATTTAGCTATATTGGCACCATAGTACTCTCATAATTAAATAAAGTGAATTTTTCTTACTGTATTGCCTCTTTTACAAAGAAAATATACAAATGAGTTTGCAACTTTGAGGCATAATAATCCGATCCGAAATTCAAAAATCCGATCTGATACAAACTTTAAAATCTCATTAATTCGGGCCAGATTCGGATTGCATTTTCTAGAATCCGAAATCCAAAAATCTGATCCGAAATGTGCTAAATCCGATCCGATCTAATCCATGCACAACCCTAGATAATATTATACATCAATGTCTATATATGAAAAGATAATGCTTAAGCTAATAGGAAGTACTTGGAATCTGAGGCTTGCGGACACCGACATGTATACCTTAAGTCTCTGTAACAGAATCCTAGCTAATGCTTAGGCTAATAGGAAGTACTTGGATCTGCACAAAATGATGTGCACAACAGTAGCATGGGTACACCACACTGGTACCCAGTAACTGCCAAGTCTAACCTCGGTAGAGTAGTGATGAGGTCAGGTTAGGGCCCTATTAAAAATAAATAAGAAAACATGTACAAATAATTAACGGTACAATAATAATAATAATAACGGAAATGAATCTAGTAAAGGATATGCCAAAATTAACTACACAGAATCAAGGCAGATAATGCATCACGGGAGAAGGCGAGGAAATTTTAAGGCAAGTGAAAAAATAACCAAACACAAATGAAGTAACAGAGAAACAACAAGAGTCACTATCGAGATACCGCCTCATAGTCTCTAATCACAAAAATAATCCACAATCTTTTCATATATCACTGCGGGAGCCTTTACATTTAGTTTTGAAAATCATTTTGCTGAAATAGCATCCTGCGTTTTAGCCCACCTTATCACACCGCATGATTTCTAGTAGTTCCACTACTAGACACGTATATCAACCCCACCTTATCTCACCGCATGTGTTTCAACCCCTAAACTGTATACCACCGCAAGTGTATAAATATCACAATGTACCATAAATCGCACCTCAAGTGCCTAATATCACAACTCAAATACAGTATTTTCACAATAAGAAGCCCACGGCTCAGCCACAATGTACACAAAGTCTCAACAACAACAACCGTAAGTGAATAACTCAACAAAAGAATATGGCACAGCTTAACACTTTGCCTCAATAGGAATCACGACTTTGTAACTCAATACCAATTTCAACAACAAGATATTTCAAGAATGACAACTTCAAGTAAAGAGTTCAATAGTTAAATAATGAATATGGGAAACAAGAACGTCAACTAAACATGTCGAGCAATTAGCAAATAAGAGATAGGACAAGCAGAGCATGTGAAATTACACTAATGATGATTAAGATAACATGTTAAGACAACTCAATCAAGGCATGAAAGGAATCTACAAAGTTAAAACTGGTATTTTTTCACATTTAGCCCATATACCTACACGTTACCTTTTGTACACGGCTTTCACACATCACAATTATCACACACAACACCGATCCTAAGGGGTAATTCCCCCACACAAAGTTAGGCAAGTTACTTACCTCAAATCGCGCTAACTCAATCAACTAGATGGAATTTCCCTCGATTATCCAATTCCAAACGGCTCGAATCTAGCCAAAATAAGTTCATACATTAATTATAAACTATAGAAAATTAATTTGAACAATAAAAGTACAATATTTAAGAAGAATAAAAAGTCAAATCATAAAGTCAATACGGGCCCACGTCTCGAAACCCGACAAAATTAAGAAATCTGAACACACATTCGATAAAGAGTCCAACCATACAAGAGTTACTCAAATCCGACCTCAAATCGCCTTTCCAAACCCCAGATTTTAGCCTAAGAAGTTTCATACATTTTTCCCAAATTTCCAACTCCAAAACACTAATTTAACGATGAGAGCAACAATAGATTCGTGTAATTTAACCAAAATCGAGCTAGGAATTCTTACCCCAATGATCTCTCTAAAAAAAGCCTCTAAAGCTCTCCTCCCACCGAGCCCTCTAAGTCAAAAAATGGATTATGAAGATTAACCCTCGAACAAGACCTTTCTTCCCGGCGATCCATGCTTCTGCGGGCCTGGGGTCGCACCTACGACGCCGCACTGCGAAAATTCCATCGCAAGCGCATAACTCTTGAAACTTCGCTTCTGCAGGTCATGGCTCGCACCTGCGAGCCTGATTTTGCGGAGAAGGAGGCCGCAACTGCTATCCTGCTCAAAGCCTCCTCCTCCAATTCCGCTTCTGCGCAAGCTGATCCGGGCTTGCGTAGGCGCACCTGCGAGCCCAGCCCTGGGCTCTCCTTCTCGCTTCTGCGCTTCACCTTCCGCACCCACAATTTCGCACCAGCGATAAATCCCTCCGCAAGTGCGATGACATCAGCAGGACTGGGACTTCAACGATGAAACTAAGTCCAAAATTAGACTGAATTCAATCTGATCCACACTAGGGGCCCCGGGGCCCCGTTCGAATATACCAACAAGTTCCATAACACATAACAGGCCTACTCAATGCTAAAAATATCATCCAACAACATTTATTCTACGAATCATAACCCACATTCAAGCCTATGAACTATGAACTTTTGAATTCTGAAACCGATGGTGATTCATACCAAACCAACTCCGGTTGACTTCAAATTTAGCACACAAGTCATAAATGACATTACAGACCTATTCTAACCTTCGGAATTGGGATCTGACCCCTATATTTCCTAATCTTCCAACTTTCTAACTCCACCAAATCACGCCGAAACATCCTACGGTCCTCCAAATCCACATCGGTACACGCTTCTAAGTCTAAATCACCATATGGAGCTATTGGAACCTTCAAAACTCTATTTTGGAGTCGCCTGCACAAAAGTCAAACTACGGTATTTACAACTTAACCTCCAATTTAGGGACTATGTGTCCCATTATACTCTGAAACTCACCCGGGACCAAACCCAAATACCCCGACAAGTCGCGTAACCACAATATAATACATAGGAGGCAATAAATAGGGGATCGGGGCTAGAATACTCAAAATGATCTGCCGGGTCGTTATAGGATCATATTCTTTCTAGATTTAATATGCAATCTTGCAAGCTTGGAGATATACCAGTGGTCAAAGGGGGGGGGGGGGGGGGGGGGGGGGGGAAATTGAGTAAGAAGCAATGTCCTAAATTGATATTGAAATGGAATCCATGAAAAATATTTCTTATGCTAGTGCAGTTGGCAGTTTGATGTATGCTTAGGTTTGCATTAGACCTGACATAGCTTTTGATGTGAACGTCCTTGCCAGATACTTGTTTGATCCTGGTCATGATCATTAGATTGCAGCCAAGAAGGTCACGAGATATCTTCAGAAGACCAAAGACTATATGTTAATCTACAGAAGGGTTAATAGTCTTGAAATAATTGGTTTTTCATATGCTGACTTTGGTGGGTGCATAGATGATTATAAGTCCATATCTGGTTATGTTTTCACTCTTGCTGGTGGTGCCATTTCTTGAAAGGGCATTAAACAGACATTGGTTATATCATCGACAATGTACTAATTCGTGGCTTTCTATAGTGCATCCACTCAAGCTGTTTGGCTCGGGAACTTTTTTCAGAACTCAGAGTTGTTGATTCAATTCAAAGAACCATTGTAATCTATTGTGATAACAGTGCAGCTATGTTCTTTTCTAAGAATAATAAGATGTGTTGTGTAACCAAACGCATGCAAATCAAGTTTTTGACAGTCAGAGAGTTTGTAAAGGAATGAGACATTATTATTCAGAATATTCGTACAGATAAAATGCTAGTTGATTGTCACGACCCCAAAACACCCGGTCGTGATGGTGCCTGTCGTGGAATCAGGCAAGCCACACATTTTGTTTTGGTTTAAAGTTGTTTTCAGAAAAATCATTAATTTAGTAGCAAAATATCATTACAAATCCATTTAAAAAGTTTAACATCATTAAAACATAAATAAAAACCAATCCAAGAACTAGTGCCACCGAATCATGAGCTACTATAAATAAAATATCAAAATACCAAGTTGACATAATACTATCTGAAATAACAAAATGTGATAGGTAGGTAAAGAAGGAGAAAACGAGGTTGGATCTCCAGCTGCTACCTCGAAGACTCCAAAAGAAACTATGACAACTAATCAACAACCGTTATCGGATCCCGATGTACCTGGATCTGCACACAAGGTGCAGGGGGTAACGTGAGTACACCAACTCAGAAGTAACAAACCCAAACTATGGGCTGAAAGGTAGTGACGGACTAAACCTCAATGGATATATCAATAATCAATGCACAGGAATTTAGGCATGTTTGCAGTTATATAACAGATGATAAAACAGGATAAGTTCAGGTACGAACAGTAAACCATGTATAACTCGGCATACTCTACATGACAATGCATCAATTGTATAAAAATTCTCACAGTGCTCCCACTCTCCTATGCAAGTCCACTCAGTACTGTTTAAGGCTCGCGGGCCCTGGGAAGATTCATCCCAGAATATGTACACATGTGACAGTAGTCACTCAGTACTGAGGAAGGCCGATCCAGCCCTATGGAGAAGATTCATCTCCAGATAATGATACACCTCACAACCAATTGGTACAGTATATGGTTCAACGACCCAAGGAAGATCCATCTCAGAATACGTATACACATCACTGACATCACTCGCTCAGTACCGAGGAACAGGCCAATCCATCCTGGATCAATGATATAATGCACAAAATCGACAATTACCGAGACTGAGACATGATATGATATGCTATGTCACGACTGGGTATGTAATGTCAATGAAACACATGAGATGACAGCAATAAATGACCACTCGTGTCTTAATAGTGTCCGCGTGAAGCCTTAACATAGTACTTATCATGATTTCTAGCATAACTTATTAATCACATTGATAGGAGTATGGATATCAATCCATAATAGCTACTAACTGGTGCCATGGGATGAGCCAGGCCACAATCATACGGTGCACGCCCGCACACCCGTCACTTGGCATGTGCGTCACCTTAATTATAATCATACAACATATAGTTCGGGGTTTCGAACCCTCAGAATCAAGTTTGGAAACGTTACTTACATCAAACGGGCTAAAATCCTAGCCCACAATGCCTTTGCCTCTAGACTCGGCCTCCGCTTGCTCCAAATCTAACCAAAATCAGATTTATATCACTAATATATGCTAAGGAACAAAGCCCACTCGAAAATTATCAAATTTAACAAAAAGTCCCGAAATTGGCAAAACCCGACCCCCCGACCCACGTCTCGAAATCCGATGAAATTCAAAAAAATTAGAGAACCCATTCACTCACGAGTCCAACTGTACTAGTTTCATTCAAATCTAACTCTAATTCGATGTTCAAATCCCAAAAACTTTATTTTATGAAATTTCTATAATTTTCCCCAAATTTCTACCTCAAGGTACTAATCAAATAACGAAATCATTGATATATTCATGTATATTAACCAAATCCGAGTTAGAATCACTTACCCCGATGCATTTCCTGAAAACCCCTAGAAAAATCTCCATAAACCTCCCTAGGTCCAAAATGTGAAATAATGCCCTAAATCCCGTTTATTTAGTGCATTTTCTGATATTCATTCCGCTGACAGCGGAATTTCGGCCGCTGCAGCGGAACCAACCTCCGCGGATGTGAAAAATTAGAGCTGACGCTTCTGGTGGCTGCACAGACAGGCCTTAGTAGTTTGGCCATTACTTTCCCTACAGATGTCCAAATTATGATTTCATTAGCTTTCTGGAAACTAGACCCAAAGGTCTACAACTTTCATTTTTGCATCATCTCCAAATTCTTTCTAGATTAAACGATATAGGCTCCCGAAGTTAGACCAGTGAACCTGTGGATTCTTCCCTGGAGCGCCTCAGCGCCCAAAATTCCGCCCTCCGTGTCCCAATTCCGTCCTCAGTGGAAGTTCCTTCACCCTCAGCAGAAAATTTATTCCCAAGAACCATGCCTAATTTCCGATAATGCCCGCACTCGCTCAAAACTCACACGAAACACACACAAGGCCCTCGGGACCTCAACCAAACATGCCAACACATCCCATAACCTCATTGAAACTTAGTCAAGCCTTCGAACCACTCAACGCGATGCCAAAACACCAAATCAACCTCAGATTCAAGCCTAAGAACTTAGAAACTTCCAAATTTCCAACGATGCCGAAACCACCCAAACCACGTCCAAATGACCTGAAAATTTGCACAAACATCCAAAATGGCACTACGAACCTGTTCCAACTTTCAAAATTTCATTCCGACCCTGATAGCTAATTTTTCACTGCCGACCGGAAATCACCAAAAATCCAATTTCGCCAATTCAAGCCTAATTCTACTCGGGACCTCAAAATAACATTCTGAACACACTTCTAAGTCCCAAATCACCTAACGAAGCTATCTGAGCCACAAAAATCACATTCTGAGGTCATTTACCTATAAGTCAACTTCCGGTTGACTTTTCTAATTGTAAAGACAACTTAAGAGACCAAGTGTCTCATTTCTCTGCGCAATCACTCCGAACCCAATCCAACCGACCCAACACAACATAATAGAGTTGAGCCACATATAATGAAGCAGAAACAGGGGAAACATGGCTAAAACTCTCGGAACGACCGATCGGGTCGTTATATTCTCCCCCACTTAAACATACGTTCGTCCTCGAACGTGCCCATAGTTGTTCCAAAAACCATCAAAATTGCCGTGTAGTCCAACCATGCACATACCGGGGGGTGATCCCACGTCACCCTATCCCATATTGGTCTGATAACACAACATAATTGAAATTTCACAATTCAACCTGACCCCTAAACCTTAGAACCAAATTTCCACTTCTGAAATAATTTACCAGATCAAAATTCCACAACTATAAACTGGATAAGTCTTAACACGCTGTATCAAGCCATATCCGTAACCCAAGATGTAATCACATAATATACCGCATAACTCAAATAATCATAGCGATAACTCCTAATCACACTAGATGCTCAAAATAACCTAATACCGGTAAATAACCTCTTATCAAGCAATACCTCACTCTAACACTTCCATATACTGATAATGATGAAAGAAACACGTAGAAGATAGCAACCATTCGATCGATCAGCCAATCATGGAGCTCCCCCTTTCTCCGACAGGAACTATAGCAAATTTCTAAGCCAACTTCCGATATCATCCTTCCAACCATGTTGTAGTCAACTCTGGTAGTATTCATTCTAGGCCCAATGACCTCTTTTCATCCAACACGACCACTCTGATGACATGACACATCAATACGATCTGTAGCCATAACCTGTGCAACTCGTGCACTCAATAGCAACATCCCACGAACTCAGATCATAGAAAAGATTCACGCGGGAGGACTATCCTGCCATTAGGAATTACCATCACAACACCATGCTAAGAGCCTGGAACACATCGTAAAATCACAACACATGAATCTGACACCAAGGATCATATCCCAACATAACTTCGCTGCGATGCGCGACCCCATCCACACACTGCTCCTCATGAAGTTCCTCAAGTCACAATGCTCAAAGCGAATTACCATACCCACAAAGAATCAGACGATACAATGCCACTCAACCCCAAAAGAACATAATCGATACGCCCTAAATCACGCAAGACCCAATTACTCATCTCCCTCAAATTCCGCTCTAAGATTACAATAGAGCCGCACCAGGTGTGCCTAAAACCAACGAATCACAACTCCTCGCGGCATAGAAGGGAAACTCATAAATCATTTTAGAACACGAACAAGCTTAGCAGCAACCTAACAACATGTCCCTCCACAATAGTATTATAGATCACATCAATCCAACTTGGTGTAGAATACACATCCCTACACTACAAGAAATTTGATTTTTAACGATCATTATTAAAGAAGGGAAATAAAACCGGTCGTTATAAGTGTATTTATAGCAACCAAATTTTTTTCCGGTCGTTAAAACTAAATTTTAGCCCAATATTAACGAGGGAATAATATTCGGCTGTTAAAATATAACACATCCGGTCGTTAATAATTATTAATTAATGAAAAAGTGGTGCTAACTTTTCCCACTTTTTTTTTCCAATCTGCCAAATCTCCCACCCCCAAAAAAAGGAAAAAGCCCTAAGAGTTTGACTTAATCTTCTATATTAGTTAGGAAAACTCTGTTTTGAACGTATTAGCAGAGTTGTGCTACGACAAATTCAAATAATCAGAGTTGGTAAAATTCAGCGAATTAGCGAAAGAAGTTGCCCGTCACTTCCATTGACAACAACTGATCATCTTTGAGGTTCTTCTCATCATGGTAAGGTTCAAAATTTTACCCTTTTCTATGTGAATTGAGTAATAATTTCGCTAGAAAAGGCATCTGTTGAGTGATGTCTGTTTTGAATGAGCAACTGATATATCTCCTATCACGATTAAATCATCTTCTCTAACAGTTTATTCAGAATATCAATTTTGTACTATCAGTTTCCTTGAGTGCCAAGTATAATTGTCAAAATATCGGTCGTCCTAAAATTAAAGTTGGTAAGTTTTGGTTGTTGTATAACTATAGGGTTGTGATAACACTTGTATGTATATGGATGTTGGTGTTAACTTTGGTGAAAGAATGACACAAAATTCAAAAAATATTTCTATTTATATATTGACTGATTCAACAGTGAGTTCTGCTGGTTAATTTCTTATTTCAATCTGATCTATAATTGATTTTCAATCTTGGCCTATCATCCCTTTTATATACGATGTCCTGCTTGAATGGAAACTTTTTGTGAAACTTGATTCTTGTTTTAAACAATAAAAATTTTGGGATATGAGAATTGGCTAAAGTTATTTGGTAGTATGTATCTGTTTTCAATCTCAATTGTAGTGCAAAAGATCAGTATGAAAGAATGTGCAAGGGTATGTTAGATATGTTGCACTTACTAGAGAGACGACTTGTCCAGTTTTTGAACTGTTTCACAAAGTACTTGTTGCACATTCTTTCCCTCCTCATTCATCACATGATCATGCTCATTGAGCAATGCTTCAAACGAGTTAGAAAACTGGATATTCTTTGATGTTATAACCTGGTCTTTCAGACTAGGAGATCTCCTAATTTTTAGGTGATCGATGCGTCACTGCTTGCTGCTATTAGCAGGTGATCGAGCAAGAACTTTCCAGTCCTCTCCAGCTATATTCTTTACTGTTCCATCTCCCATACCTATCTTCTTTGGCCCATCTTAGAATTAGAGTTATTCCTCAAGCCAACTGTTGCAATTTGCTGCTGCCCGGATGGTACAAAAGCGTGTGCATTTGGGCTTAAACCTTTCTTGCATTAACTCCTTCACGTTCTTTCCCCTCATCTCGTGTAACAGTAGCTATAAAACCTATTGGTTTTTCAACTACATCAACAATTGCAGCAGTAGATTTAGGAGCCCTAACATTAGGTCGATCACCAGTTGCATTCAATGCCAACTTCGAACCTATAGTAGCTACTTCAATTCCACTTTTTTCCACTGCCACTACTATATGATTCTTAGTATTGTTTCCTCGATCATGCCTTCAAGACCTTTCCCTTCATCGTGCACATCATTAGGTTTAATAACATCTGTTTTTTCAACCATCTTAAGTGCAACAGTATTAGCTTGATCACCTATCTTATGCAAACTTGTATGTTTTTGTAAAGTTTTTCCCACAACCTGGTAAATCCTTACTAACGCAGTAGCAACAGGGATATCCGGGAACTAGAGCTCCTTTCGTTCCTAGGATTGTCAAGAGCTTGTAAGTTTTAAAAGAGCTTGGAGGATGTTTGTAGGAGTCAAATTATATTATGCAGCCACTCCACTTGTAATAGCTATCTGTCCAGTAGATTTTTGGATCAAATTAAGCTTAGAAACCATACCTGATAGTTGTTGTCCAATCGGAACAAAAGCAGCAACATTAGGACTTAGTTTTGTCTTGCTTTGCACACTAGGAGATGGACTCACAACCTGCTCAACTACAACTACTTCCCCTTCCTTTGCTTTACCCCCTTGTCATGTTGACGAACCATTTTCTTGAGTGTTTCGCTCCTGGGAATCACCAACATAATTTTCTTCACCTTCATCATACTCTTCTACTTGGTCAGCCCATGTCTTACGCTTAGAGCTAACTGCCTCTTGTAGCTCGTTTAAATTCTGGACAGGTTCATCATTCAACTCATCTTCACTTATCATGTCATCATGTTCTTCTCTTGTGTGGTCAGCCCCTTCTTTTGGTTTTTTTGTTTCCGACAACATCATGGATAAAATTTGTTGGATGTTTGAAACTTACAACATGTTGCCAGATCGATCAAACAAATCATTGGAGGGGATATCATGTTGGGATGTATTCAAACCAACCCCAACTATGCCATTGTTTTATTTCACCTCTTGAAGAGACAATCCTTTCGCTGGACTATGCAAAAACCCAGGCAAAACTTGCAAAGGATTCATGCTCTCCAGTATTTTAGCTCCAATTGTAGTAAGATTAAAATTAGCAGGTGCAATAGAGTTATTGGAAACTACCACAAGCTCCCCATTCTTATCTGTTGAATCCTTCTCTATGTTAACATTTGTTAGCCGATCCTCCACCACCAGAACATCGTAAGCATTTGTACTACAAAAATGCTTGTCACCAGCAAATCAATTTTGAGAAAGAATTCCAGCGGATGCCTTCTTTTTGTGTGTTATTGAACTCAAGCCTTCCTCTCTATTCACATCCCCTCATTCTTTGCTACTAGATTTTGTAACATGTTCCAATAGTTCATTAGGTTTAGTAGATTGTGCTGGAACTGCACCAGTTCTGCCTGAATTCACAAACAACTGCCTAGCTTTTTTCTCCTTTCCTACTTGTACTCTATCTTTTGCTTGATCATCTATAATTTGTTGCGACTGCCCAGCTGTTTCCTTTGCCTTAACACCCGCATCAGTTGCACTATCCAAAACTTTCACACCTTCAACACCTTGCCCCTGAATATGCACAGCAGTAGGTTTAGAGCCCCTCCGGAGTCTGTAACACACCTCCAGTGAGCGTCGGTGCCGATTGAGTGATGATGATTGCCCGCAGGGCTGATACTGAGTGATTGAGGAAATGCCTGAGGGCATCTGTTCCGAGAAATGATTTTTGCCTGAGGGGCAGTTTTATGATGATTTTACTATGTTTTCGAACTATGATTTACTTCGTTTTCAAACTGAGTTTTATTGAGAATTTCACTAAGATATATCGATATTTACTTGTTCTCAAAGGTTTTCAGGAAACTGATTTCGAACTTATGAAATTTCTGAATACTACTTGGTGACTTGATGTTTTACTGGTTGTTGTGAAATAGTGTATCTGTTTGTGTGCTTTATATTTCTCAGACTGTGATTTCTTTTCATTACTACTAAGTCGGCGTACTCATAAAGACTCCCTGTGCCTCTGCGCACAGATTCAGGTGATGGTCTGGAGCAGTAGCAGTTTTTGCTTGTTCGTTAGCGGATTTCACGGGATTTCGAGGTAGTTGTCCAGCGTCCACAGCTTCTCCACTTCCCTTCCTTATTATGTTTTTATCAATTGATTCAGAGACATATAGTATAGTTTTTAGCAGAGTTAGGCTTATTCATTCTTAGATGCTCATGACTATTGACTCTAGTTCTTGGGAGGTTTGTTTAGGCTAATATGGGAACGGTAATACTTAATTATATTATTTAAATTCTATGGTTGCATGCTTATTATTAAATTGTGAACTGTTATAATTGAATAAAAGCGTAGTAATGTGATGGTTGGCTAGCCTAGTTCCACGATAGGCGTCATCACGGCCGGTTAGGATTTGGGGTCGTGACAATTGTAGTATACCATGATTTATCTGTAATTATGGTATACTGGTGTACTTATGAATTTCATTTAATATACCAGTAATTACAATATACCATTATACTATGATTCAATTAAAATCATGGTATACTGGTATAATATGAAGTATATTGTCATGCCTCAAGCCTGGGGTGAGACTGGCACCCGGTGCCTCACCTATCCTTGCGTACTACTTGCGACTAAGAGACTCTGAACATGTAATGTCATATTTTGGCCATGGGCCACATCACAAGATAATTTGTGAAGCAAGATATTAAACTGAATAGAGACTAACATTGACTAAATGTCAACATAAAGCTGGGATGGCAAGGCCGTCATAACTACTATAACTGACAAGCCTACAAGCCCAACATAGTGCACTAACTGATGCACTAACTGACATGATGTGTCTACAAGCCTCTACTGATAGATGTATTGTGATCGGAACAGGGGCCTCGACCTACCCATAACCTATCTGCTTATATGCACAAGATGTACACCAAACTGCTAGACTCGGAAACTCCGAAAGACGGGGAGCTTACCGATAAAGCTGAACTTGGGAAACACCTACTGAGGAGGTCTACCCGTCTGTCCGTTTGAACCTGCACGCAGGAAATGCAACGCTCCCATAAAAGGGACGTCAATACGAAATAATATACCGAGTATGTAAGGCAATGTACTGAAAGCTGAAACTGAATTGATAATATAACAACTAAAAGTAGCTGGAAGTCAAAAAAGATAATCTGAAGATATGCTTACCTGCTGATATCAACTCAACTCTCAATATAATAAGTAAAATAGTTGTCCGGCCTTATGAGGCTCGGTATATATATAACTGCTCTGCCATAGTAGGCTCGCTCATAGGCGCTCGACCATACTAGGCTCTGTATCTCGACAAACTAGGCTCGCTCATAGGCGCTCGACCATACTAGGCTCTGTATCTCGACAAACTAGGCTCGCTCATAGGCGCTCGGCCACAGTAGGCTCGGTATATAACTTACCATCTGATCAGAGGTTGCCCAATAAGGGCCTGCCCATCTATTATAGCTCGGTGGTAATGAAAATATGTAATACTGTATATATAGACTCTATGCTCTCTTGACTGGAAGAAGGAAATACTAAAATGAATATGAAGTCCCGCTAAGGAGAATATTGTAAATTACATAACTAGGAAAATATACATAACTTGCGAGACTAGCAAAATATACGTAAATTCCTGGTTATGAATTTTTCTTTATGCCTCGTTATCAAACTCGTGTAATTAAGAGATCATGCCAAAATGAAAGAAGGGCTTAGCCTTAACATATCTGGACCGATTCTCTTAACATTCTCTCTAACCCACGTCTTTTGCGAAAAACACGTAACAACGGATCTTTTCTTGACATTTTTCATGCGCTACCGGTAATCACAAATATTTAGAACACAATGGTTATCATGTAACATAAGTCACATGTGACGGAACAAGGGGACTCTAAACGATGCTCGATTCAAAAACTCACCAAGAACTAGTATTCTCTTAACAAAATCTCTAACCCACGTCTTTTGCGAAAAACACATAACATATCGAATCTTTTCTTGATATCTTTCATGCGCTACCAGTAATCACAAAATATTTAGAACACAGTGGTTATCATGTAACATAAGGCACATGCGACGTAACAAGGGGACTATAAACGATGCTCAGATTCAAAATCTCACCAAGAACTAGTATACCTCCACCATTGCCATCTCCTTTCAAAGATGGAAAATATATGAATTGCTCATGTACTTTTGTTGTATATCCTTAGGTTGTTTCCACGAAACTTGAGTCAAAGAATGACTAGGCACACAAACATTAGAAATATTTTATGGCAGAATATAAATTATGAATTTAAAGCAACCACAACTAGAAGTGTTTTGAATTATATCCGGCCTTCACTATTTACTAGACACTTATGATGTATATATATACATGTGTGCATGTTGGACAGCTGTGATGCCCTTATCAAACAGAAAGTTTTGAGTGATATCGTGCCACCGCTAAAAGTTTAATTGGCATTTATGTATACATGTATGAGTGTGCGTGCAAGGAAACCCATTTACTGACTCTTGAAATTGCTATAAAGATTTGAGTTGCTACCCTTTTGAATTAAAGGAAACAATTAGCATAAACTGACAGAAGATGATCAACTAAATAGGATAATTAAGTAGAGATGTCCAATCTAAGACCATGCAAAATAAATATATACACTATTATTTCATTAAAATATTCATGTAAAAATATATATATTTTCTCAGCTTCTAATTTTTCTAATCTCATATAAAGAGTACAAATTTTCATACACTTAATTCTTATAATGGTAAAAAGATAACCTTCTTTTCGTGTGAGAAAATAATTTTTTATCTTTACAATAAATAAATTCTTTTTATACTATAAATTCTCAAAACGAAAAAAGGATAGACTTTTCTTATGATAAAATACTATCTACTCTTATAATAAATAAAACCTCATTTATAAACTCCCACATGTCATGTATATAATTTAAAACTTATCTCACAACCATATAAAATTGTATTTATCAACTTTTACAGAAAATAGTTTACTTTAAAGATGATACATATCAAGTCAATATATAGTAGTTCCGAAATTCTTCAAACTTACAGGGTCTTACATCCTTA
Organism: Nicotiana undulata; assembly: GCA_005239495.1. Taxonomy (NCBI): domain Eukaryota; kingdom Viridiplantae; phylum Streptophyta; class Magnoliopsida; order Solanales; family Solanaceae; genus Nicotiana; species Nicotiana undulata. The sequence continues at coordinate 69,035 of ML248859.1, forward strand.
TCTTCATGTATAACCTTAATCCCTTCCAACTCATATGTTATTACTTCGACGAATCCTAACATTAAAGTACAGAATGTAACATTCTTCCTCCCTTTAGAACATTCGTCATCGAATGTTGACTGATGCTCTTATCATTTTCATAACTTATAACTCTTGTGAATACCTTAATACTCTCCTTGACATTTAAGCCTCTTTCCCACGCCATGACATGTGATCAAATTCCTTCCAATCTCGTAATTGTTGCTACCTTCTATCGTGCAGTCTCTACGACACTAACCTTGTAAGTGTGCCTATGCGACTCTTCTCTCCTTTTTCCCCTAGCTTTTAGTCAGTCTCTAGGTCTTATTTTGTAAACATATATAAGGATTAATAGGATTCCTCCCTGGGAATCTATAGGTGTACTGAAGCTCTTCGCTCGGTACTTTGTAGAACTTGTGAATATGGCTATATCTTATTTCATAGATTTGGTTATCCATTCGTATGAATTTACTGCATCTACGTAGGTCATATTTTGTAACTTGTATCTGTCCAATGTTGATTCACCTCAATGTTTATCTACAATCCACCACTTGAAGACTTGAAACTTCTTACATAATATGTTTCCGCTAGGGCTTACGTTGCATTGAGGAATATTTGAAGTGATTTCCATAATCGTATTTCATAGTATCTCAATGTGATTCACCTTATGTTGGGGGGGGGGGGTATCCTAATCTCGTGCCGCCCACGAAATCTTTTCTCCTTCTCTTTTCTTTCTTCAAATGATTATTCAAACGAAGGTCCAAACATTATCCATCTATCATAATTACACCATCATTTTATTATCAGGCCAGGTTCCATTTCTTCTAAATGCTATTAATCTTAGACTTCTTCGAGCTCATTCAGGCTATACTGGGCTTTATATAATTTATAGAACCCTTCAGCTCTCTCTCATTTTCATGGGCTTAATCCCGAGGGCTTATCCATTCTTGTCACCTTCTCATTCGCCCTTTCTTATCCTTACTCCTGTCTTCCTACAACCTTGACGGTATACCATACTTTAGCTTGCGACCCATACATATCTATTTATACTACTCGCATCCCTCCTTCAATTCATTGCACCATGTGGAGCAATGAAGACATGAAAACTGGATGAGACTTTATGAAGAGGTACGAGACAAAGAATAACGGAACAACATACCCACGAGGTAATCAAATATGGGAATATCAACCAGATTGAGGAGATGAAGAGACACGGTCAGAATGAATCAAGGCAGAATAGAGGGAAGATTCGGAGATCTTCAATTAATGAGCCAAACGTTACATAATCTTCACACAACAGTTATGATTAATCATTGTAACGTTACATTAATGCCATTATTTAGCCGTTAATGCTCAATCACTGAAAAGAGTAGACGTTATATTAAGAAATTCCCTATAAAAGGGAGTAAAATATAACTTGTAAGGACACGTTCGAACCACTATTGATATATACTTACTTTTTACGCATCATTACTGCTTTCTATTTGCGAATTTACTTACAGTTATTTCCATAATCTTTTGGTTATCAGAACCCGAGTTCTTCTTAAAATAGCTTTGGCAGAGAATATCATTCTTTGGTTAAACAAATTGGTTCCATTACCGGGAACCTGATAATCTTTGTTTTTTTCTCAAACAACATTCTGTGAATCATATCAAACGCCAACGACAACAACCAACAGAGGGTTGGAACTCTAGTTCTATCACATTCAGAATCCCCACGAGGCTCAAGGAAACCATCCCCAGAGAGATCGACGACTCAAAATAATAATCACAATGGAAAGGAACAAACAGGAGAACAAGATCCTGTAAAACAAATGGTTGGTGAATTTGTGACTCAAGCCTTACAACCTTTCATGAGGGGACTACCAGCTGCATCACCTACACCTCCTCCTAACAACACTACAAATGTGGAAAATCCACAATCCGGATTAGCAAACTCAGGAAGTAGAGGCACTCCAAATGAGTCCCTCGAAGCAAGACTAGGTATGTCCAGTAGTCCAGAATTATAATCGTTATTACTAACCTTGCAGAAACAGGCGAAGGAACAAAATGACCGAATCGAGAAAATTCCTGGAGTACCACCTGTCATCAAAGGCATTGATGTTCATAGATATTCTCACCAACCTTGGAAACCAAGTGCAACACCCTTGCCTATTCCCAAGAAATTCAAAATGCCTGATATTCCCAAGTACGACGGGACAACAAATCCACGTAATCATGTAACTGCTTTTACTACAGGAGTAAAAGGCAACGATCTGACTAAACAAGAAATTGAATTGGTACTGGTCAAAAAGTTCAGACAGACACTCACCAAAGGAGCACTAACATGGTATTCTCTTCTACCTGAAAATTTTATTGACTCTTTTGCTGAGCTAAGCACATTCCGGTGCACAAAAAGTCAAAAAAAGAATGGAAAACATATTCAAAATAAAACAAGGAGACGCATAGTTGCTCCGTGAGTTTGTAGACAGGTTTCAACAAGAAAGAATGCTGCTACCAAGGGTACCTGACAATAGGGCAGCAATGGCATTTGCAAGCAATTTAAACGACAGAAGCTTAGAATCCACGAGAGAATCAAGGAAAGATTGAGAGAATTCCCAGCCACGATATGGAACAATGTCTATAACAGGTACAACACCAAGCTACGGATAGAAGAAGACACTATTGCTTAATCAAAAGTTGAAGATCGAACCACTTCTAAACGCTCCGAACCACAAAGGAGAACAAGTAAGAAAAAGTACAATCCATATATGGGACCTTCGGGACGAGAAACTCGTTCCGAGTTTGAAAACACACGGTCAGAATATAGACCGTAAAATAGAGATACGATCTCTTCCTCATCAAGATCCAGAAAGGATCAAGATGAACGAAATAGAGGTAATACAACAATTGGAGACTACAACTTCAATTTAAGTACTTCTGAATTAATTACAATACTGAGAAACATGGGCGATAAAGTTCGATGGCCTAAGGAAATGAGATCGAATCCAAATAGAAGGAATCCATATTTCTGGTGTGAATTCCATAACGATAATGGACACAGAACATCAAATTGTAGGTTATTGCAAGGTGATGTAGAACAATTATTAAGACAGGGCTATCTAACAGAACTATTTAGTGAAAAAGGTAAACATACATATATGAATAACGGGCAAGAGCCCCCAAAGCCTCATCCCCAAAAAGAACAGTGAATGTGATACACGGAGGAGAGGAGGTGAACGGAGTAGTCTGCAAAAGAACAAAAAAATTCACAATTACACACAGGAAGCGGATTTGTGAAGCAATGGAAGTAGATAACATATCATTAGACGATGCAGAAGTCAATGGATATCCTTACTTATACATAACACTAACGTAAAAAGAGTGTTGATTGATCCAGGTAGCTCAGTCAATATCATTATGTTGAGAGTTGTGGAAGAAATGCTAATGGAGGATCAAGTAATCCCAAAAGCACGAGCCTTATCTGGGTTTGGCAACTCTACGGTCATAAAAAAAGGAGAAATTGAGCTTAGTACCTATGCAGAAGGAGTAATCAATAATACAAAATTCCAAGTCATTGATACCGATATGGCTTACAACGTAATCATGGGGAGACCATGGATCCATGATATGGAAGAAATACCATCTAATTTACATCAGGTAATTAAATTCCCTTCCAAATGGGAAATTCAACATATTCAAGGCTATCAGCAGACCTCAAGGAATATAAATTTAGTAGTACACTCTAACAAAAAAGAGGTAGCGGAAGAATCAAAAGACGAAGAAATCACCCAAACATGTACGGAAGAAGATATCCACGAGAAGGTGAACCGGATCACCACAGAGGCAACATAAAAACATACGGACATGGATTCCAGACCCGATGTCATTTAGGAGCCAGAAGAAGATGAACATATTAAAACAACTACTGAGGAGCTCGAAGCTATCTCACTATTCGAGCAGGATCCTGAGCAAAAAGTTCATATAGGCACGAGGCTAAACCCCGCGAGAAGAGGTAAGTTAATTGAATATTTAAAAGCTAACTCAGATTGTTTCGCTTGGTCCCATTCAGATATGACATGTATACCTCCAGAAGTGATGACTCATAAACTAAATGAAGATCCATCCTTCGTGCCTGTCAAGCAAAAGAAAAGAAAACAATGACCATTCAAGAACCAAGTGATCGATGAAGAGGGGGACTTATTGTTACAAAGTCATGCCTTTTGGCCTGAAAAATGCTGGAGCCATGTATCAAAGGCTAGTGACCAAGATGTTCTAGGAACATCTGGGGAAAACAATGAAAGTATACATTGATGACATGCTGGTGAAATCAACACAAGTGGAAGATCATTTCCAGCATCTTTCAATCACCTTCGAAATACTGCGCAGGTATAACATGAAACTAAATCAAGAAAAATGTGCCTTTGGCGTTGAATGAGGTAAGTTTTTAAGTTTTCTTGTATCAAATTGGGGTATAGAAGTAAACCCTGCTCAGATTAAAGCTATCGATGAAATACTTGATATACTTACGAGCAAAAAAGAAGTTCAAAGACTAACAAGAAGAATTGCAGCCTTAGGAAGATTTATCTCCAGGTCTTCGGAGAAGAGTTTTAAATTCTTTTCAATTTTAAAAAAAGCATAATCAGTTCAAACGGACTGAGGAATTCCAACAGGATCTCAAAGATCTGAAGGCCTATGTATCAAAACCCTCGTTGATGTCTAAACCAAAAGAGGGGGAAATGTTGTATGTCTATCTTGCCATTGCAGAAATTGCCGTGAGTGCAGTACTGGTAAGAGAAGACAAAGGTAAACAATCTCCAATTTATTATGTAAGCAAGTCTTTAGTAGATGCTGAAACTAGATATCCTCATCTAGAAAAATTAGCCTTAGATCTAATTATGGCAGCTAGAAAGTTAAGACCGTACTTTCAATGTCACCCAATTACTGTTGTGACCTCATATCCATTGAGAAATATTTTGCATAAAAAAGAGTTATCAGGGAGGTTAGCTAAATGGGCAATAGAGTTAAGCGAACATGACATAATATATCAGCCTAGGATTGCAATAAAGTCTCAAATTTTAGTTGATTTCGTCGTTGATTTTAATACTAGCATAATCCTTGAAGTGGAAAAAGAGTTACAACTCTTCAACGGGGCTAATCTAGGAATATGGACCCTATTTACTGACGGATCTTCTAGTGTAAAAGAAGTCGGCTTGGTAATTGTTTTAATATCACATACGGGTGAAAAGATACGACAAGCCATTAAATGTTATCCCATAACTAACAATGAAGCAGAGTATGAAGCTGTCATTGCAGGGCTTGAACTGGCACGAGAACTCTCAATTGAGAAGATCGTGATCAAAGTGACACTTAACTAGTGGTAAACCAGATGCATGGGACTTATACCGCTAGAGAGGCTCAAATGCAACAATATCTGGAAAAGGCACGAGACCTAGCAAGGCAATTGCAGTCATGGAAGGTTATGCAATTACCCAGGGAGGAAAATACAGAAGCGGATGCATTAGCTAACCTCACAGCACTTACCGACGTAACAAATAAAGACAATGCGATTGTGATACACTTATTACATTCAACAATTGAACAGGAAAAAATGAGGTAACATTTAACAGTTTAACATGGGATTGGAGAAACGAAATTGTAAAATTTTTGCAGAATGGTACCGCACCAGAAGATAAAAAAGCAGCTCAAGCACTTCGCCCGAAAGCTGCACGGTACTGCCTAGTTCGTGATAATTTATACTGCAAAATGTTTGGAGGTCCCCTAGAAAAGTGCCTTGGACCCAGTAAAATGGCGTACGTGATGAAAGAAGTACACGTGGGACATTGTGGAAACCACACAGGAGCGAGATCCTTAGTCAAAACCCTTATCAGAGCAGGGTATTATTGGCCTAAAATGGAAGAAGAGGCTGAACATTTCGTAGCTAAATGCGACAAATATCAATGGTATGCTAACAATATGCATCGACCAGCAGAATTACTCCACCCAGTGGTGTCACCATGGCCATTCATGAAATGGGGTATGGATATAGTGGGACATCTTACCCCGGCTAAAGGAAAGGTATAGTTCTTACTCGTATTAACTGATTATTTCACAAAATGAGTGGAGGAAGACACTTTTAAACAGGTGCGAGAAAAAGAAGTGAAAAGTTTCATATGGAGACACATAATATACCACTTTGGAATACCAAAGTAGATTGTGTGTGACAATGTCCCGCAATTCATAGGCTCACAAATCACAGAATTCTTCGAAAGCTTGCAAATCAAACGAATCACTTCATCACCATATCACCCCGCGACTAATGGGCAAGCTGAGTCAAAAAACAAAGTCATCGTCAACAACTTAAAGAAATGGTTGGAAAAATCCAAGGGAAACTGGCCTGACGAGCTACCAGCAGTATTATGGGCTTACAGAACTACTGCAAAAAAAGCCACGAGAGAAACTCCATTCGCGCTTGTTTATGGTACAGAAGCTTTAATACCGGTGGAAATCGGTGAACCAAGCACGAGGTTCACAACAACAACGAAAGGAACAAACAACGACGAGTTGAGAACAAATCTGGATTTTCTCGGGCAAATGAGAGAAGCTGCACTAATACGTATGGCAGCCCAAAAACAAATTATAGAGCGATATTACAACAGAAAATCTAACCTCAAATATTTTAAAATTGGGGACTTTGTTCTTAAAAAAGTCTTCCAATCGACAAAGGAAGTTGGTGCAAGAAAGTTAAATCCAAATTGGGAAGGACCTTACAAAGTCTGTTGCATCGCTGGAAAAGACGCTTATGAGCTGGAAACTATGGACGGCAGAATCTTACCAACCAGTTGGAATGCTGTTCATTTGAAGAAGTATTACTTCTGAGTAAAAGGAATACCCCCGTTCAGGTATCATTACATTCGATTTTACTTTTGTATAGTTAAAATTATACTTACCGTTTTAGATGATAGTCAAAAAGCTAACTGTTAGTTTGTAGGGGTCCACCAAACAGTAGAGGTACCAGGTCCTCTACCAGTTTCCACAGAGTTATGAGCTAGACGAAGTGCACAAGGAGACATCGGATTTTTACGTGGAAAAATCCCACTCAAGGGGACAAAAATCCACGACCTACACTTGTAGGATTTCAACTTCACTAACTTGTAATCTATAATATTACAAGCAACTTTGAAAGGCAACCTTACAAAGACTTTGACACATTAACTTGTAACCACTATTACAAGACACTTTGAAACTCTCTAGTTACAAAGACTTTGACTCATGACTACCTTTAGTCACAGTGAGATCAAGAGAATAAAAAGTGAAAAAGATTCCTACTTGGTTGCTTCTACAAAAGCTAGCAGGATACAATGAAAAACAAAATACAAGATTACAACTCAACTAAGGACATTATCAATACTTGATGAGCACGTTTGTAAACCTTAGTGGAGTTGTCTTCTTGCTCTTGAAGCTCTTGAGTCTTTAATGCTTGAGAGCACTTAATGCTTGAATATTCCTTTTTGTCAAAAGCTCAAGTGTGAAGATTGTTGCTCTTGCTTCAAGATATCATCCTTCATCACATGTTTCAAGAAGGATGCTTAAAACCTTAAGGATATAAGGTTCAATCCATAAGGAAGTGACTCCTGCACTGCTGCTGCCCTGAGGCGTGAGCAGTGACAGGCAGTCACTTGACTGGCACAGTTTTCCAAGGCTGTCAAGTCGATGTGCTCCGGTGCCTGTATGGCAGATGAGGAAGCAGGCCCCTCATCTGATCTGTCCTCAGTAGAACGTGATCCAGAATTCCTGAGGATGTGGATTGCTTTGATGTTGTATGTGCAGTAGGTCCCCTACCTGATTCTTCGCATAAAAATTTGTTAAGTCATCAAAACAAAATGCAACTCATCAATTTCCCCCTTTTTGATGATGACAAACATTTATCATTGATGGGGGAATGTTAAAAGAGATAGTGAATGACCAGGTTGCCAGTGTGTTCCCCCTACCAGTATGCATACACTGAGTTACTAGGTCCCTAGGCCGTTCCCCCTACCAGTGTACCAAGTTTTACGCAAGTTAACCCTATCATCATATTCTTCCCCCTTTTGGTATCACAAAGAGAAACACAGAGTAAGTAAGATGAAGGAAGTGCAGAAAAGTTAACTCATGCCCCTTATGTGCATACAACATGGTAGAAAACAGAACATAGATCAGGAAGCATTACAGAGAACACACAAAGACTGATTTTATAAATAACAAAAGGAGCTAAGTACATAGGTGAAGTCGTGGCCAAAAAGGCTTAGACGTTCTTTGGATTTTCCAAGCAGGAGCAAACACATGAGATCCAAATTTATACCAACAAAAAAAAACAACAATTACAACTACTTTGCCATACACAACAGGAGAGGAATAAGAGCAGGTTCCTAAGAGGTGTTAGAGGAGGGAGGCGGAAGAGTGGAGGCAGCAAGAGTTCGAAGGACGAGGTCCATTCGAACATTAGCAGAGTATTGCTCCTAAAGGAGCCTATCTTTCAGATCGGTAACTTGCTGTCTTAATTCCGCATTTTCTTGAGTAAGACGAGCCACCTCAGTAGCAGTTGCAGTGTCAGAACCAGGTCCCCCAGCAGACTGGCCTGCGGCCTCTAGAATGGAAATTTGCCATTTCAGCCTTTGAATGGTGTCTTGGGCAGCATTGAGCGCATTAATCATTTGGGAGATGGTTGAGTTGCTACCCACAGCTCTTTCTATACACTCACACTCCTCAAGAGTGAGCTTGGTGAAACTTTGCTTACGCGTCCCAATGCGAGGAGTTGTGAGAGTAACCTTGAAGTACTTGAATATTCTTGTAAGGAGGAACCCGTAGGGAAGACCATGATTGTTATCTTGGAGAGTGACCACTTTATGCATGTGACGTATCATAAGAGCAGGTAGATTCACCGGGGTGAAATTGTCCAGCGCTTCCATCAAAATAAGGTCAGCCATGGATGCCACAGAACGTCTCTCTGCGCGTGGGAGAAGAACCTTGTTTACCAACTCAAAGAGGAGTTGATAGACAGGCAGCATGGCCTTCTTATGAACCCGGTCCCCATGCTGGACTCCCCCAGTTTTTACGATGGCCTTCCGGAAAGAGTTACTGCATGAATCCTGGGTTGGATCAACAGAGGACAGACCCTCGGACGGAATCCCCAAAATATCACCCAACCAGACATCATCGAATACGATATCCACACCCCCTACCAACACACAGGCGTGACCATCAACAGGCAAGAAGAAAGAACCATAAAACTCTATAATTGCATCCTCATACACTTTAGCACTGCTAACATTCAAAAGACGGTCCCACTTTTGGAACTCAATCATAGCCATAAGCTGATTCATACCTGGCATGTCAAGAGTTTCAGGGTCGATGGTACGACCAAATAGCACGACAGGTAAGTGACTCTGCTCCTTCCTGATGGGGACTTTCACAGAACCAGGTTCTTCAGTAGGTACTGTATCCTCACCATGCTTTCTTTTACCCAAAGCTTGCACAGATTTCCCTTTTGCTTTTGGAGAGGTAGGAGTTGATTTGCTGACTTCTGAGACAGATTTTTCTTTACCCTTTGTTGTAGTATGAACAGCTGGAGGCTTCACAGTCCTTTTAGATGCACTAGAGGGGCGACCTACAAGGGAACTAGGTTCCTCTGTAGTGTCCTCATCAACCTCTACAACGGGAATGTTTTTGTTCTCAACAGGGCGACAACCTTTCACAAGTCGCCTCTTTTTGGTTTTGTTGACCTTTTTGCTTTTCTCAAGAGCTTGAGCCACAGCTTCCTTTTGTTGTAACCTGGTTGCGGGCCGCTTTGCCGATGGGATTGAGACAGGAGTGCGATGACGGAGCTTAAAGCGGGCACTGAGGACCATTTCGTCCTCATCATCGTCTTGTGGAGGAGGAATGGATTTGAGAGGAGAAGGATAGATGAGTTTTTCAATTGGTGAGAGAGTTGAAGCGGAACCAGGTTCCTTACCAGGATTTGAGGACGAGGGCTCATGTCGAGGAGATTCAAAGGGAACCAAAGTACTTTCATCCTCAAGAATAGAGGGTGACGGTCCTTGAGGCTTGGGAGGAGAAAGGGTACCTTCAGAGGGTTTTTCAGAAGAAAAAGCCATAATGTTTTCGGCTGCTTCCTTTCAGGGGACTGTAAAGAGGGTTGAGCGGTGAGGAAGGCTGAGTTGATGTATTGATTAGGATCATCCTCAGAATCGTCAGAGACCGGAGAAGTTTCTGATGCTGTAGTCCAAGATAATGGTAAGGAAGAGGATGGTGGTAAAGGGGGTTTGTCAGAGGTTATGGTGGTTGGTGACTGTGGAGATAGAAGAGACGCGGAAGGGGAAGCTGCAGGAGAAGAGGACTCTATGGATGGAGGTTGAACAATAGGAGCAGAGGGTACTTCAAAAACAGGGAGTGTCTCCTTCGAGGGCGAGAGCCCCATAACCTCGACAGGGTTAAGGTTGAGGTCAGCAGTAATGGAGGGAGGAGAAGTGGTGTCTTGGGATGTCATTTACACAATTTGGACAGGAGTGAGAGAGAAGGAGAGAGATTGATAGGATTGGTAAAGTTGTGTGTGATGTGATGAAGAAGAAGAAGATGGAAAGAAGATGAAAGGGAAGCAGGTTCAAGTGGCGGTTTGAGAAGTGGGAAAACGTGTAGAGAAGTTAAAGAGACAGATGTGACTGATGTGTCTAAAAAGATGAAGAGAGAGAGAAGGAGTGATGGCAGTAGTAATAAATGCAGTTACTTTTTGATGGAGAGAGAAGGAGCACATATATTTACTAACCTGATAGAAGGGAACCGGGTCCCATGCTCGTTTAAATTTTGAAAAGAAGTCCTTCAGTCTTTGTGTAGTCTACAATGCTGCTTCACTAAGTTCTGTAATCACCATGCGTATCTACCTGCAACGGTATTTGAGTGAGTTAGACTTTGCTAGGAAAACACCTTATTACTTACACTGAGTACAGTAGTATGCTAATAGGAGAACCAGGTTCTTAATCAGATCTCAGCAGTCCCAATGCAAGCCTGTTTTTCTCAAAATGTTCTCTCCCAAGAGCTTTCGTGAAGATATCTGCAATTTGATCTTCAGTACAGCAAAATCTCATGCATATGAATCCCTTTTCAACGTTGTCTCTGAGGAAGTGATGTCTCACATCAATGTGTTTAGTTCGTTTGTGTTGAACTGGGTTTTTTGCCATGTTGAGTGCACTTGTGTTGTCACATAAGAGAGGAATGCTGTCAATGTAGACTCCAAAGTCCTCCAATTGTTGTTTGATCCATAGTAGCTAAGCACAGCAAGAGGCGGCAGCTACATATTCTGCTTCAGCTGTGGATAGTGCTACTGAGTTTTGCTTTCTTGTTCCCCATGAAATAGGCAGGATCCAAGGAAATGAGCCATCCCTGAAGTGCTTTTCATGTCTACAAGATAACCTGCATAATTAGCGTCAGCATAACCAACAAGATTAAAGTTGTCACCTGAGGGATAGTAAAGAACCAGGTCCTGTGTGCCTTTAAGGTAACGTAGGATCCTCTTAGCTGCCTTTAGATGCGATTCCTTGGGATTTGATTGAAATCTTGCACATAACCCTACACTGAAAACTATGTCTGGTTTGCTGGCTGTAAGATAGAGAAGCGATTCAATGATCCCTCTATACATGGTCTGATTTATGGGAGTGCCAGCATCATCCATGTCTAGCTTGGTCGCCACTGCAATGGGTGTGTCAATCACCTTGGATTCCTCCATATCAAACCTTTTGAGTAGTTCCCTGATGTATTTCTGCTGACTTATGCATGTGCCTTTGATGGACTGCTTCACCTGAAGACCCAGAAAGAAGTTCAGGTCCCCCATCATACTCATCTCGAACTCACTTCCCATGAGGCTTGCAAATTCTTTACACAAGGAATCTGCTGTTGACCCAAAGATGATGTCATCCACATAGACCTAGACAATAAGGAGATTCCTTCCTCGTTTCTTCAAGAACAGAGTGTTATCTATCTCCCCCCTGCTAAAGCCATTATCAAGTAGAAACTTAGATAGCCTCTCGTACCACGCTCTAGGGGCCTGCTTTAACCCATACAGTTCTTTAACCAATTTGAACACATGTTCAGGATGATCGTGGCTTTCAAACCCAGGGGGTTTCTTGACGTACACTTCTTCCTTAAGATAGCCATTCAGGAAGGCACTCTTCACATCCATTTGGAACAGAGTAAATTCCATATGAGACGCGAAGGCAATAAGAATTCGAATGGCTTCCATCCGTGCAACTGGAGCAAATGTTTCATCATAATCTATCCCCTCTTCTTGATTATACCCTTGTACCACTAGCCTTGCCTTGTTTCTTGTGGTCCTCCCATGCTCATCTAGTTTATTAACGAAACACCCACCTGGTTCCTATAATGGTCCTTCCTGAGGGTCGAGGATCCAGGTGCCACACCTGATTTCTCTCAAACTAATGAAGTTCTTCTTGCATGGCCACAATCCAATCGGCATCCTTTAGATCCTCCTTAATATTTTTGGGTTCAATTTGGGATAGAAAAGCTGAGAAGGCTAAGGAATATTTGGTTTTTGATCTGGTTTGAACTCCGGAATCAAGAGGAGTGATTATGTTGTCAAGGGGGTGAGAGCTTTTATGTTTCCAGTTTGGAACCTGGAACTGGGTTGTAGAGGTGCTAGGCATGTTGTTCAAGCTTCCTTGTGCTTCATGTTCATCAATTTGTGGGGTGCTCTCCACAACATCTTCAACCCTCTCTTTAGCTTCTGCAAAAGAGATAGGAGGACCAGGTTCCTCCTGATACCCTTGGGGTAGTGTTGAGGTATCTTCCAGTGTTTTATTAGGTTGGCTTAGCATATCCGCCTTTCAATTTGATACATCAGAGATTTCTCCTGGGACTAACAGCGGTTCACAATCTTGATCTTCACAATTGTTATCCTTGGTTGAGAAGGGAGCTTCATTAAAGATGACATGAACGCTCTCTTCTACGCATTGGGTTCTCTTATTGAACACTTTGTATGCTTTGCTTTGAGAGGAGTACCCTAGAAAAGTTCCTTCGTCACTCTTTGCATCAAATTTTCCCAACTGGTCCTTCCCATTCTTCAACACATAGCATTTGCAGCCGAAGGCCCTTAGGTGAGTTACCTTGGGCTTCTTTCCATTGAGCAGTTCATAAGGAGTCTTATTCAGGAAGGACCTGATCATGCACCGATTGATCAAGTAACATGTTGTGTTGATCGCCTCAGCCCAAAAGTTCTTTGCAATCCCACTGTCTATAAGCATTGTTCGTGCCATGTCCTCCAAGGTTCTATTCTTTCGTTCTACCACCCTATTTTGCTTAGGAGTCCTTGGGGCTGAGAAGTTGTGTGTAATTCCATTTTCACCACAGAACTCATCAAAGTTGACATTATCAAACTCCGTTCCATGATCCGACCTGATGCAAGCTGCCTTTAGGTTCATCTTCACTTGAATTCTTTTAACAAAGGCAACAAATACTTCAAATGTCTCATCTTTTGATCGAAGAAACAACGTCCAAGTGAATCTAGAGAAATCATCCACAATCACAAAGATGTACTTCTTTCCTCCCCTGCTTGCAACTCTCATTGGTCCACACAAGTCCATGTGTAAGAGTTCAAGTGGTCTGGAAGAGCTAACCTCCTTTTTTGGCTTAAAGGAGGATCTTACATGCTTTCCTCTTGCACATGCGTCACACACACTGTGGTCCTTGAATACTGATGTTGGCAGACCAAGCACCAGGTCCCCCTTTTTTCTTTTTGGAAACCAACACCCTGCCTGCTCCCACAATTATTTAGGTACATAGTATTGACAATGTCTGAGGACCAGGTGCAGTTCAGGGATTTCTTTAAGTCGGACTTCACCCTATTTAATTCATCATGAAGTTCTTTGTTTTTATCTAACTCTCTACACAGACCCATTTTTGCTTCCCTCAAGTCATTTTCAAGTTCCACAATTTTTTCGCTAGCTATTTCCTTGCCCTTTCCTATTCTTAATGAGCTAGATTCTTCTAGTTTGAGCTCTTGAATGGTTTCCTCTAGACATGGGATTTTATTTTGAAGGTCATTTCTTTCTTGTGCTATAGTATTGACTTGTTCATTTATCTTTGACTTGTCACTCCCTAGAAGTTTAGTTTCTTTTTCAACCTTTGCTAGATTATTCTTCAAGTCCTCTACTACCATAGTCAATTCATCTTTAGTTTGTTCCAT
>ML248860.1:782-19461 GCA_005239495.1 Nicotiana undulata
ACTCTGGCGATCGAGAACGTCATGAGCCCTTTATTTTTGCAGAGCAAGCTCAACAAGTAATATTTGTACAAGATCCTAAAGATCATGAATAGTTTGTACCTAGGTTAATTAAACCTCGAGATATTTTTAATATGGGAGAGGAAAATGGTTTGTAGTTTGAGTCATCAATGCAGAGTGATGCCACTGACTTAGCTCTCTTAGAAAATGCTCGTGTTCCAGAAGATGAGTATAATGATTGGGTAAGAAGTGGTGTCGATGGGATAGTAATTGATACAAACGTACATTCTCAAGATTCTCTAAATGATGGTAAAGCTAGTGTTGAGGGAGGAAATGACAATGAAAATGAATATGATTCTGAATAAGATAAGTGAATCTTATAATATTTTTCTTACAAATGTTATTTAAGAGCTTCTTGTGATTTTTTTACTGCAGAAATTTGAATAAATATACTCTTTTGATTTCAGTTTGAGTCATTTTATAGAAGATGCATGTTAGTCGGCTATGTATTTTCCACGTTTGTATTGGTTGATTTGAGTCAATTCTTTGTGCTTTCTTTTACTTATATTTTGCGTTATTATCGTTGTACAATAGTTTTTTCTGGTGCATCAATACTTTTTATATATTTAAATATCTCCGTCGCAAGGCTTTATTTGTGTGACCTGTTGATTGGTTGGAGTTAATGTGGTACTAGTATAACTTAATGCATATAGATAATTTTCTTATTTTGGAAAAGGAACTATGCAAACTAGAGGTCGCAACCGACTGGTAATTGAACAAGATTATGATGAAGATGTGAGACATTATATTGAGAACTTGATGGATGGTCAAAACTACTCTAGAGCCCAGCCATATATTGAGCAGTTGATGGATAGTCAGAACTACTCTGACGCCCAAGCACATGATGGTCAATCTAATGAGTTGAATAATTCTGATGGTGGCATTGAGATTCAACATGATGATGATTCAGGTAATGCTTCTTCCTCTACTGCTGTATTTGTGTTATTAGTTGGTGCAACAATGAAGTGGTGTATTTGGCCTAGCTTTTGGTCGAACACTTCCTGACTTTTGACTGTGTGACACCACCTGTTTCGTAGGTGATTTTCTTGTTGAAACCACGTTCCAAACCCCCTCTTTTGTGCTTGTATTATTTCCATTACCTTCCCAACTGCTTTACCAGTATTAACTTCCATATCTACTGCCTTTTGCCCAGTCGTTTTAACGTCTAAAGTATGGTCTTAAGCAACCAGTTGAACCAGAATCCACTGCTCATAGGGTTTGCTGGAGCATATCACTGTTTAATTAACTGAGCTAAGAGATGCTGAGTAGAGGACTCATATGAATCCTTAGTGCCTCTATAGTCTAAAGATACATAGAGAACCCAAACTCTAAGACCTGAAGTGTTTTATTACAGCCTTTGTACCTGTAGAGCCTCTTCCATCATCAGCTGAATTACCATCTATAGCCTTCCCAATTTGCACAACTGCACCAGGTCGATCCTCAACTACATTTAAACTTGCCACAGTTGATGCAATAGTTGCATCCTTAGAAGAATGCAAGTTGTCATAAGCTAGCACAACTACTTTTGCTGAAGTCAAGTTTCCTCTACTATTTAAGTTAATGTACATGCTTGTTTCCTCAGACAAGTTGGATAAGTTAAGCTCTAAGTGGTTGCATTTTCACATGTTGTTAAGAGTTTTCTACTATTGTTTGGCTATAGCAATTGTATTAGCATTGTTTCTTATGGTCATAACATTGGTTGAGAAAGCAGTTGTATTTTCACATGTTGCTAATGTTGGAACTGCTACTGTTTGCATTTTCAATAAACCAGAAAGAGGTGAAGATTATAGCATATTACAAGTACTTTTAAGTACTGAGCTTTTTCATTCTAGGTAATTCAGAAGTAAAAAAGGTTCGTGGGCCTACTTTATTGAAAGATATTTGGAAACTTTCGCCGGGGAAGACGATTGATGTGCCGTTTAATAGTCGTAACCAAGCCATTGGGAAAGAAGGTCGAAAGCTTGCTAGCTTTCTAGGAATTATTGCCAGAACTCCAGAACTAACACCTCTACATATAGATGATTGGAGAAATTTTGACAACGAAGAAACGAAGAAATTGGTGGATTTTGCGAGGGTATGGAATAGCTATTATTATTATTATGATTATTTTTTTTGTGAACATGCTCAATCTTTTATACATGATTTTATCTTCTAAATATTGACTTTTATTTTTTTAGAAGAAGTTCTCTATCCCAAAACGTGGAGAAGCGTGGGTCTTAAAGTCACTAGGAAAGAAATGGAAAGACTACAAGTGCAATTTAATGGGTGAGTATGTGCAAAAATATAAGACTATAGACCAAGTCGCATACCGAGGGATCAATGGAGTGGTCTTGTCTCTTATTGGCTTTCTGATAAACCAAAGGTATCAACCTTGAAAATTCTCCTAGTTTGCTCATTTTTAAAGCGTTTTGATTTTAAGTATGCTCAATTTTTGTTTAAAATTTATAAGATATCATTTTAATATTTCAATGACAGAGACGTACCCAAGCAAATAGAAACAATAGGGCCAAGCAAACGATGCCTCACACAGGAGGATCAAAAAGTATTGCCACCTTGAGGAATGAGCATGTAAACCTGTGAAAACTACAAACTATAATATTCTAAGCTTTTTTTGTCATGCATATATGATATCATTTTTATTGTATTAGGCTGTCAACGGGATAGAGCCTACACGAGCAGGAATTTTCCTATTAACTCATAAAAAACGTAAGGATGGTAGGCCATTGGATGATGATTTTGTCAAGACAATCGTAAGATTTATTCTTTTCTTATTTTTTTGGTTTGATGACTCCGTCAAACAATGTACATTTTTTCCTATTCATGAATTCTAAAATGGATTTATTGTGTATTCTAAGGTCAGGAAATGATAAATGAAAGGATGAGCAATAATGAGAGATCTATCGAGCAACCTCCTCGTGGTGTTGCTTGGGAAGGCGATGTGTATTCTCAGGTGTTGGGAAATGAAAAAAGTGGGTATGTTCGTGGTTTAGGACTTGGTCCAACCCCTTCTGTTCTATGGGGTAGTAGGACTAACTTAGGAAATATTGCTTCAGATGATTCTTCTAATGAGGTTATACGAAGGTTAGAACAACAAATAATCGAGTTGAAGAAGAAACAAAATGAAGAAATGAATATTATGAAACAAAATCAGGAGAATATGCAATCAGAATTACTCCAAGTGAGACAATTAATGCGCAAATATGCTCCTAATGCATCTATGCCTCAAAGTAGCAATGGCACCTTAGGTGAACAGGTAACTCCAGTTCATAAACTTTAGATATTTTAAATGAAATTCTAATCATATAAAAGTATTGTTATATAACATGTCCATACTTATTAGATCCCTGATGCCAATAGTGGACATGAACGAGTACCACAAACATCAAGAATGTCTAGTGTTGCTGAAAATGCTCAACCTTCTCATGGTACTACTCATCTTTGTCCTTCGTCGCTACTGTTTGAGTTCTCCTCCTTCGATTTTTATTAATTTTTTGTTGTATTTGGGCTTTTAATTCATGTCACATGCATTTTGTACATAGAACAATGGAGGAGTCAATTCCCTAACTAATTCTATTACTCAC
Source organism: Nicotiana undulata (assembly GCA_005239495.1). NCBI lineage: Eukaryota > Viridiplantae > Streptophyta > Magnoliopsida > Solanales > Solanaceae > Nicotiana > Nicotiana undulata. The sequence goes on from ML248860.1 coordinate 4,421, forward strand.
CAGACTTTCACATCTGTCTGAACTTTGCAAACTTGAATCTGTCAAGAGGATCAATAAGGTTGATGTACATAAATCTTCTTTACCCTTTGTGTCATCTGATTTAGCATGTGGACTTCAAACTACTTTAATGGTGTTTGCCTCTTTGCTTATATCTTTGGTTGGTTTACTGGTGTCATCTGATTTGGTTTACTATACACTTGTATTTGGGTTGTGATCTCAATAATATAATCTGGTATCTCATACACAATGGTGCTTTGTATAATTACTGTCACAGGTGTGCGTACTTGAATCCGTGTGTTATTGCTACTGCTTTATTAAGCTATATATGTTATGCTTCTGGTTTGCCATTTCAGTTCACTAGAGTTTCTCACTGTAGGAGCACCTTTGCAGTAACACTACAATTAAGTGAAAATATATTAAGTAAAAGGCCTGATACATGAAATGAAACTCCAACTTGCACGCATTTGCAAAATTGGTCCCCTATAAACTATATGGATATTTTGGAAAATATTTTGTTCACCAAGTTAAATCTATAATGAGCCTTGAATCAGTAAACACTGTGAATAACCTTATAGGAAGAAGTGTTCACCAAGTTAAATCTGCCTTGAATTGCTCCACTTCTTGATCCCATCCCATTTTAAAATCAGTTCAGCCACTTAAATTACCTCTATTTCTGCTTAAGTGGTCTATTTCTTGATGGTTTGCAACCTTATCAAGTGATTTCCTCTAAAGAAAATATACATTGTTGAGTGGTCTGTTACTGTTAAGTCCATGTTTCCTGTTTATACATCATTGTGATACAAACCAATACAACAATCTGTCCTGTAATCTGTCCAAGAAGGGACAACAATGATCCCAACACTTCAAGTCAGGCTTATGATAAAAAACAACTACGAACTAACCTACCCAGGCAACCTACTTACTATTTAAGTAGGGTAGAAGTCATAATTTGCTAACCACCTTGCTACTAAAGGTTTTTGACTACCTCTAAAATACCCCTCTTGGATTATATGTTTGGTTATTAGATTCACAAGCTATTGATTACTTTGAAATACTCACATGTTCCTTCCTCTCCATATAGCATAGACTGCAACTGCTAAACACATTCTATACACCTCATCTCTCGCACATCTTCCATTAGCAAACTTGATTGCCCATTGTAGTTCATATTCCAAGTTCCTAGGCCTCCTGTTGATACCTTTCCATTTGAGAAGTTTCTACTAGACTTGAGCGGCCACTTTATATGCAAAGAACAAGTGGGAGTGACTTTCAGTTTCCTGGTCACGCAAAGGGAATGTTGTATCGCTAGTCATCCCCCATTTACTTAGCTTATACCTTGTATATAGCTTGTCATGAGCTGCTAGCCTTAACACAAAGATCCATTAGGATAGTCCAAGGTTGTTATACCCTTTTCCTCCAGGCCACCTTTGGAAACTCATATTTTAGCCTCTGGTAAAATTCTTTGAAGAGAATCAGTCCATGTTGTATATGTCAATTAGTTCATATCCTACTTCCATATAGTAATTTGATGTCTTCATAATCTTCTTGATAATCCATGAAGTCTATTTTGGGATGTCCTCCAGGAAGTTCCTATTAGCCCCATATTAATAGTGTATTCATTCAACCCATAATTTGTCTTTCTTTGGAATAAGTTCCACAGCTTTACTAATAGTCGTTTTGCTCCAAGCTGTGATGTCTAAGATGTTTAGGCCCTGCGAAGTTGTTGGTTGACATACTCTGTCCCAGGCCAATAATTTTTTCTTTGAAAGTTCAGCACCACCTGTCCACAGGAAAATTCTACATGTAGCTTGTATGATCTGCATAACTTTCTTAAGGAGCACAAAGATTTGAGCCCAGAAGACTTGTACAGAGAATAAGACAAACTTGATGAGTTGTGCTCTACCAGCATAGGACAAGAACTTAGTAGTCCAAGATTTGATTCTCTGTAGAATCTTATCAAGCATAGGTTTACATTGTACACATGAAACTCTTTCAGAGCTAAGGGGGACCCCTAGATATTTGAAGGGAAGTTCTACTTTAGTGAACCTAAGCATCTGCAAAATTTCTTGTTGCAGATCAGTGTTCATGCCTCCAAAGTAGATTGAACTTTTGGCAGGATTAGCTATGAGTCCAGAAATATTTGAGAAGTGCTGAAAATGCTCCATCAAGTACCTTACTAATGTAACATCACATCTACAGAAAAGAATTAAATCATCTGCAAACCCTAATTGGATGATATACAACTTGGCACACTTGGGGTGGAAGTTGAAATCCAGATTTTGCCCCAGTTATTTCAATACTCTGCTCAAGTACTCCATCATTAACACAAATAGGAAGGGGGGCATAGGGTCCCCTTGCCTTAAACCCTTTTTGGCATCAAAAGGTTTAGAAGGCTTCCCATTTATAATGATCGAGAAAGATACTATCCTAAGGTATGTCATTATCCATCCCACAAATACATTAGGGAAGTTCAGACCAATCAACACTCTTTCAATAAATAACCACTCCACAGAATCATATGCTCTCTACATGTCGATCTTAATCATACATCTTGGAAAGATTCCCTTTCTCCCATAGCCCCTTACTAGTTCATGGCCCAATAAGATGTTATCAGTTATAACTCTCCCAGGAAAAAAGGCAGCTTGGCTACTGTCCACTAGGTAGTCCATGACATTCTGCATCCTCTTTGTAATAACCTTGGAAATCAGTTTGTACAGTATAGTGCAACAAGATATGGGCCTATACTCCTTAATAGTAGAGGGGGATTGTATCTTAGGGATCAATGTAATAGTGGTGCAGTTGATAGCCTTATACATCCATGTGGTTTGAAAGAACTAGATCACAACATCTGAAACATCCTCACCAATAATAGGCCATGCTTTCTTGAAGAAGCGGGAATTAAAACCATCACATCTGGGGACTTTAAATCAAATATATCTTTCAAAGGCTAAGTAAACTTCTTATATTGTGACTGGAGATATAAGGGACAATTGTTGTTCTCTATTCAGAATGGGGCCAGCAGCTAGCACACTAGGTGTAGCTGCAGGTAGTTGTGTAGCACAAGTACCTAGCAGTACCTTGTAAAATCCAATGACCCCTTCTTCAATTGCCATGTCAGTGTATACCACATCTCCATTAGTAGTGGTCTGCCTATTAATGTGATTCTGGGCAATCCTATTCTTGAGACAAACATGGAAATAACTTGAGTTGGTTTCTCCTAGCCTCAACCATTAAACTCTAGATTGTTGCTTCGGGATACTTTCCTCTACTAGGATCCATTTCTCTAAGTTGAATTTACGCTCTTTCAAGTGATGTCCATTCTTGATGGTTTGCAACAATCAAGAATGGTTTAAATTTACGCTCTTTCAAGTGATGTCCATTCTTGATGGTTTCAAGGATCCATTTCTCTAAGGTTGCAACAATAGTTTTTGCTCAGATTAAATCCCACTGATTTGATGAATGGACAACAATCAATTAGTCACAAGACACTTAAAAAACTGTGCTTCTACTGATGGTGCATCTGAGTATTTTGTTTCCATGTTTGATCACAGGTTCTTGTTGTATTGTCCTGTGTTGTAGTTCCTGTTTAAGGTGTAGGAATTTGGTGAGAGATCTGATTTTTCGTTGTCCTTGAGACTATTTTGTTAGGAAATCATTATATAGCAGTTAGAAGGATTTTATTTCTATTTACTGCACTCCTCCCATGTACTGGCAAGTGACACGAGGATTGTCTTGATTTTATACAGACGATGACTTTAGATTTAGTTAAAAATCATATTTGATAAGTACTATCTAGCTAGCCCTTGACTAACTATTGCATCTGTCCTTGGTGATATCTTCTAGTCCCCCACCATACATACACACACACAGAGAGACACAGACCAAATAGAAAACGAAAGGAACTGAATAAGGAACATCAGCTGAGAGCCCGAGAGGGTCTCAAGGAGATGCCAAAGGAACTGAATAAGGAACATCAGCTGAGAGCCCGAGAGGGTCTCAAGGAGATGCCAGTTGATTTTGTTCAATGTTCCGTATATACTCTTTGAAAATCCTTCAACGGCGTTTGCTGACTTTTGAAAATTGAAATGGTCTCTTATTATTGCAAGCATCAAGAGAAATAGGTTTCTAGACTGATGTAATCTTTATATCCAATTTCTTCCAATTTTTCAGAACTCTTCTTTCTACCAAAACTCCAATGTGTTGCACAAAGTTAAACAACTCGCAGATCAAAAGGATGTTGAAGCCCTCAAAGAGCTCTCGGTTATATAGGTTGAGTAACTTATGTCAACCTCAATCGGTGGTCTTCTTTAGCAATTCTAATCCTTAGATTAGGAGTTTGACTTGTCGAGGTTTAGTAGCTCCTGAACTAGGAATCTGTGAGAAAGAATGAAATTCATTTGAACCTGCAAAAGAAAATGCACTGGTAGCTATAAAATCTACATTGTTAGCTATAACACTAGTCTCCTGTTTCAACACTTCATGTTTATACTTTCTCCTTTAACACAATTATTTTATAATTTCAGGTCATACAGTATGATGTTCGATAATTTAGCGGTTGGAAGATTTAAAAATAATGAGAAGTTGCGGAAATCATTTGAAGACCATCATTCTGGATTATTACAATGACGACATTGCTATTTAGTCCAAACAATATATTTTTATGTTTTAAGTTACTGTGATATTAATATTTTGGATTAGTACTTCCTTTTGTTTGTTAGGATTTAATGAGATATATTATGTTTTTTTAATTAATATTAATATATTATTATTTGGGTCATATTCTGTACAAATGTAGTAACTATTATTAATTGTGGCCAAATTATTGCTATTATTGCTTATGACTTTTAAAGCTATACATTATTAGCGTCAATTTAGTTAAACATATTGGCTATTAAAATGGACGCTAAAGGGAAAACTAAGATGTTTTAAGGAGTACTATTGGCTTTTAAATTGCAACAAAATAATTGCCGTCAAAGATGCAAGCTTTTAGCGACAATTGTTTTGAATTTAGCGGCTATAAAAATGTATGGTAAAGAAGTATAACTAGCCGTTTGGATTGGATTTAGTAGCCATTATAATTGTCACAAGCAATTGTCGTTAGAGATGCGAACTTTTAGCGACAATTATTTTGAATTTAGCGGCTATAACAATGGATGGTAAAGAAGTATAATTAGACGTTTGGATTGAATTTAGTAGCCATTATAATTGCCACAAACAATTGCCGTTAGAGCTGCGAAGCTTTAGCGGCAATTAGTTTGAATTTAGCGGCTATAAAAATAGATGCTAAAAAGGTATAATTGGCCGTTTTGGATTGGATTTAGTAGCCATTATAATTGCCGCAAACAATTGCCATTAAAGATAATATTTTTTAGCGGCAATAAACCATACCTTTACCAGCTTTTGCGAGAAAAGCCGCTAAAGGTTTTGCTTACCCCGGCATCAGCGGCAAAACCCTGATGGCTGGTAAAAGATATAGAGGCTATTTTTATTGTCGCTAAAGCCGTTTTGTATTGCCGCTAAAGGGCTTTTTTTTAGTAGTGTATGTGCTTTCTGTTGTAATTTTTGACTAACTCGTGTGCCAAAATAATGTTGTCTGCAATCTTCCTCCCTGGAATAAAATCTGCCTGAGCTTCAGATATAATATGTGGCATTATGTGCTGAAGCCTACCTACAATCACTTTAGAAATGATCTTGTACAAGACAGAACAACATGAAATAGGTCTAAAATCTCTAATTGTAACTGGATTAGGAATCTTAGGCGGCAATGTGATGGTGGTGCAGTTGATTTCTGGATATATTACACCTGTCTGATTTCTTTAATTACTGGCCATGCTTTCTTATAAAATTCAGTATTATACCCATCAATGCCAGGAGCCTTATCACTTCCTATCCCGTTCAGAGCTTCATCAATCTCTTGATCAGTTACATCAGCATTCAATCTTCGATGTTGTTGTGAAGTTAATACTGGACCTCTCTTCATTACTTCCATATCCACAGCTGGTAGTCTTTGGGCACTAGTCCCAATTTGCTCTGTTACCTCTCCTTTATGACTGCTGAGAAAAATTTGTTGTTCCCATCTCCTAATTTAATCCAATTTGCTCTTGCTTTTTGCGGCAAAATCTTTTCTTCTATCATTGACCATTCCTCTAGTTTCTGTTACCATTCCTTTTCTTGCATTTGCAACAAGTCACTATAACCAGTTTGCATTTGAATTTGAATCTGGCTTATAGTACTCCTTTCCTGTTCTATTTTCTCTATGACTCCTTTAGACTCATTAACATTCAACTTCTTAAACAACTATTTCATACTTTTGAGTTTATACCAAATACTCTGCATCTTCCCTTTTGTTCTGTTTCTACTCCACTCCTCTTTGACTATTTTCTCAAAATCTGCATGGCTTGCCCATATGTTGAAGAATTTGAATGGGATCTTAACTTGGGTCCTTTGCTGTTTTATAGTGATTGTCATGGGACTATGATCTGATATGTAAGGTTCTCCATATTCAGTACTTATATGACTATAATTCATCATCCAAGTATCATTTCCAAACATCCTATCAATTCTACTTCATACTCTTTCCTCACCTTGTTTCTTGTTGGTCCATGTGTAATAGTCTCCCCTCCATGGAAGTTCAGTTATTCCAATATCATGACATAACTCACCAAGGTATTTTATATCTGCATTTTTCACTGGTACTTTGGATATTCTGTCTTGGAGATTCATAATAGCATTAAAATCTCCCCCTAACAACCAAACTCCTTTTGTGCCTTGTGCTAATTTCCTTATCTGCTCCCATAGTTTACCTCTTTGCTCTACAGTGTTATGCCCATATACCACTGCTAATGGCATTGCATCCCATTCTGTTTCCCAGTAACTATACAATGAATCAACTGCTCTTGCTTATCTACCTGTTGTACTATATATAATTGTTCATCCCAGACTATCCACAATCTCCCATTCACAACATGCTCATAGTTAGTAATTTTATTCTATCCTGGTACTATTCTGTTAAACACTTTCCCAACATTTTCTTCTTTCACCCTTGTTTCAACTAGCCCTGCCAACTTGATATGTTTATCCCTGATGTACTTTTTTATTTTTTTCTGTTTATATCTCTTATTCAATCCCCTAACATTCCAGAATAACCAAGTCATTGATGGATGTTGATTTCACCCCCATCTATCAGATGGTACATTCTCCTCAATTCTCTCATCCTCCTGTTGTAACAATTGAAACCCATTCTTTGTGGTTACTGTTTCTACTCCCATTAATCCCTTACTACTATTCCCAAGTCCCGGCCATTCTTCTTCGTTATTCTGGCCTCGTATTGCTTTCCCCTTATCCCTTTTTTCTTCCACTTCTACTATTTTTTGTGTATCAGTGACCACCTTCTCAGGATTCTGTACATTTTGCTCTACCTGTTGTTGCTTACCTTGGCCTTTAACTTGCTACTTTGTAATAATTTTCCCTTGCTTCTTAGTTACTCTTTGTTTCTCTTCATTATACACTTTTTTCTTCTTTGCACAGTCATGCCCTATCTTCATACAATCAACACAATATTTAGGCTTCCATTCGTACTCCACCTGTTGTGTTATCATTCTCCCTGATGGATCTTGCAATGTCAATTCTAATGGAAGCTATTTTGTCACATTAACTTCCACTAAAATTCTAGCATAAGATATCCTTATTTGCTTTGTTGTACATTCATCAGCAAATAATGGTTTCCCTTTGGCACTTTCTAGCTTGCTCAGTTTCTTATTTCCCCAATAGCTCATAGGTAGATTTGGAAAAGTGATCCATAGCGGTATCTCCCTTAGAAATTCTGCTTTGATGTCAAAATCAGGGGTCCATTGCTTCAATATCATTGGCCTTCCATTAATAGTATAAGGTCCCCCATACAAAACATCTTTCAAATCTCCAATAGTATCAAATTTCGCAATGTAATATCCCTCTTCATGTAAGAACAAATCTGGAATACTAACTCTACTCCATGTTTGAGCAATGTACCTTTCCATGAACTTATATCGAGGAGTATCCCCAACTATGTAAATAATTAAGGCACATTCCCATTTTCTATTATGTACTTCCACCTCTTCCTTATCGACCATTACCACAATATTGCCATCTATAATTTCTGGCGGTATATATGATAAACACATACCGTTTTCAAAAGATCTATACCAACAAACAAGTTTGCCCAGGTTTTCTTTACCTCTGGGCCCTCTGCATGTACTTTTGTCTCTTCCTTCTGCTTCTCTGTTACTGTTCCATTTGCCATTTATTTCAATTTCTGCTCCTTTCTTCCTAGTTGTATTTGCTGGTGTACCTTCGCACGATGATGAAGACACATTCATCTGTACAACACTTAGATCAATCTTCTTCGCCGGACCCATTGTAGTGATAGGTGAGCCTAATTTTGGAGAATTAGATTGAAATTGATGTTCAATTGGTGTTGTAATTTGTTGTGTAGACCCCTTAGCTAAAGTATCTGCAATTACAGTAGCACTAATAGCTTCGCCGACCGTAACTAGTAGCTCTCGTCTTGGCCGACCTCGCTTTCTCGCCATGGCTGAATCTCAGTCGGCGTACGTTAGCATAACGTGCGTCGCCGAGAGCTTAGAGAGAGAAAAACTACAAAAAATTATAAGCCCTCGGCGCACGTTATGCTAACGTACGAGAGCTTATTAAAATATATATTATTAATAAGCCGTATTGAAAATTATAAAACTATAAAACTTATTGGAGCATCCAAAAATTATAAGCCAAAGTTTGGAATAATACATTAAAAGATAAAACTATGAAAAAGCTTAAGAAATATTTTTAGAGAATAACAGTTTCTGTTAGTCAATTTATTTGAGAAATACTTTTTCTAGTATTTAAACAAATTATATTTGGCTAATGTTTTTTCTAAATAGTATTTTTTGTATGTCAAATAACATAAAAAGACAATATTAAGGTTTACAATGATTAGTATACTTTAAAAAACAATAATTTTAATTTTTTTATATTAAAAGACTGTAATTATTTTTTTGTTTAATTGAATATAAAAAATAAAATTTATATTAAAATTCTTAGTCGATATACTTAGTTAAACCAAAACAAAAGGAATGAGAGAAAGGTTGTATTTAGTTTTGAGAGATAAATGGGTTAAATTAATGAGAAATAGTTTGGCAAATATAATTATCTGGTAAGAATTTTGTATTATAAAAAAAGGGGTAATTTTCTACTCCTGCTTCTTGGTAAAGGAAACAATTTGTAGCTTTTTTCCACAGTAGAAAAGTTGTTTCACCTTCTTGGTAGAAGTAACAATTTTTAGTTTTTCTCATAGTAAGAAAACTGTTTCTGCTTTTGTTGATGCTAAGTTTTTTTTTCTTCTTTTTGCCGAACACCTTGTTTATAACAAATTATATGTGATACAAAAATAAATTGCAACTATAATATAAATACGAAGAAACATAATTTTATTGATAAAATGATACGGGTACAATTCTGTTTGTTCCCTTGATTCTTCTCTCCTGATTATCTCTGTGATTCGATGGCTGGAACAACGTATTTCTCGAATCGTAGGATGATGCGTGTTTTCATGGATTTATTTGAATTCATGAAGTATGTTGTGGATCTTCTTGAATTATTTGATTATCAAGATTATCCGGCCACTTTTTGATCTCTTTGTGAATATGTTGTGAGTTTCTGAGATTTTTGAGACGATCTCCATTTTTTGAGATGCCTCTTCAAAGAGAAAATGTGACCTTTTTTATAGGTATGCGTTAGATTTAGGGTAGACAAGAAACTGATAAACTCCTAAAATTTTAAGAGTCCTATAATATCTTGAATTTAAGATTTCACTTATCATTTAAAATTTGAATATCTACGCACCTCAAATCTCCACGCACACAAGAAGAAAATAAACAATTCTAGCAACAAAAAAAAAAGGTATTTTAAGCTTTTCAAAGCCTGGTCAAACAAGCTGCTATCAAGATAATTAGCCCCATGCCACTTGACTGTATGATCTACTCGAAGCATTTAAAGGCCACGTTTCAGAACATTGACATTTATTTGTTACAGCGACATGGTTGCGCACGCAGGCTCATTCCGCAGATCATCCAATCCTTCTTCTTGAGCCTTTTAGAGGGCTTTCGGATAGTTCGGTACCGGCTATCGGTAAAGGAAGCATATGCCTCTAAGTGGGTCTGGACCCGAGGGCCTTTTTTTTTCAAGAGGTGATTTCGAGAATCAACCAACGGAAAAATCCGTAGCCCAGGTGACTCACAGCCTCCCTCTCGCCCAAATAAATGAAATGGGATGAATCAAATCAATAAGCTTTTTGATTGATTCAGGGCGCAGCGAAGCCAAATTAAATCAAGGCAAGGGGGCGTGGTTCAAACTAAATGAAAGAAAGGTCATGGATCTCATCGGAAATGTTTGATGCTTCTTGGGGCTTCTTTGGCGACCGTGAAGTCACCGGATGAATTCCCGAGTAAATAGATCACGGTCTGGACTCTGGACGGTCTGTCCAAGGGACTGGAACCCGTCAAAAGTCCGGTTCCTTCACGAACGAAGTTCAGAATCAACAAGGGTTCGTAGAACGAAGGGAGTGTATAACTGGGGCGCAGCCCCACTTTTTTGTTCGTAACGAGGGAGAGATAGAATGGAGTTCTTCACGAAGTTCGAAACAAAGGAATAAAAAAAAGTTGCCCTTGTTTGAGTGAGAGCTTCTAGAATGCCATTCATTTCGCAATAAGAAACTTTTTCACATAGAGGTTTCAGCTACTTAAAGCGAGAGTGCATCCAAAAATTCGAGAAGAGTGCTCGGCCCACGCGGGCATACTCCTTGCTTATGGGGACATTGATCCAAAGCTCGAGTACGGTCCGTGCGCCGTTTTTCTTCTCTACCATGACGAATCAATTGATTTAATGTAGGCATCGCTCTTTCCTTACAGATTCGGATTTGGATGCCCCTGCGCATAAACATATGGATAGGGATGCCGATTCAGATGCGGCTATTATTTGTTCACATATATTATCAAAAAGATCGTCGAATGGATCCGTAGTCTGCTCAAAACTCGGTAGCACGGGGAACAGTAGCAAAGGCACCAGGACGGACGGTTGGTTGAACCGGGCGATAGCTTCGCGATCGATAGCTCAGTGAGGTACGCCACCCGCCCTACTTCTAATGATAGATAGAAAAGGTGGGAGAGGGGCTGAGGGACGGCAAAGGTACAAAAACAAAAACTACATGACATACGTACGTTAGTGGTTTGATTTGGATCGATTTTTTCCTAAAAAGAAACCAAACCAAGTAAGTTGAGTTTTTAAATATTAGAATCAAATTAAACCAATTAACTTGGTTTTTTGCGATTCGGTTTATGTCGGTTTTTCGGTTTTTTCGGTTATTTGTCGATTTTTTTTTAAATATAAGACATACACTACCAAACACATATTCCGGCGACCACATTTTCAACGTGACACTATCAAATCAATTGCCCTTTGAGAAATCTATTATTTGCTAAAATAATTGATGATAATTGAATCAAATAGTGATGAATAATTTACGGACTCAATTATATATATATATATATTAACATGAAATGGATTCTTACACTTAACAAAAAGAAACTACCAATCAAACTAGAATATAAAGGTAAAGAATTGTATTAAAAGTACAAACGATTAACATTCACCATAAAAAAATTGAAACTTTGTATAAAAATATACATATATATAGGTGTAATAATAAATTTGAAATTGCTACTCCTATAGTCGGTTTGGTTCGGTTATTTTTTGATTAAAACCAAAACCAAACCAAATTTGATCAGTTTTTAAAATTCAAAACCAAAACCAAACCAAACCAAACCAAAAAGTATCGGTTTTTTTGGTCGATTTGGTTTGGTTTTCGGTTTGGTTCGATTTTTCGGGTTTTTATGAACACCCCTAGTTGCGCGGCAGATTTATAGCTTAGACTATGGACACACGAATTTATAATTCTTTTGTCAAATTAAATATTTTATATATTTTTAAGAATTGACCTAATATTTTCAAGAAAACTAAATAGTATACTCGGTTAAATATTGAATTATTTTACCAAAGGAATATGAATCGATTTTCACTTTAATACTCCTTCCAGTTCACTTTAAGTGATTTTTTGATCTTTTTTATGGTCCATAATATTTGATTTTTTTAACTATCAAGAATGAACCAACTTCTTGTTTTACAAAGTTGCCTTCGGAGTAAAGAGGCTCAGAGAAGTTTGTTATATTTTCAACGAGCAAATTAAGGTTAATCTGATCATTTTGATTCTTTGTTAATGTGTGAAAATAGCAAAAAAAATTACTTAAAGTGAACCGAAAAATATATCTTTTTTTTAGTATTGTACCCATATTATAAAAATCCTGCTTCCACATGATTGTTAGATGCCTATAGATATTAATAAAAGTCTATTTTACTTTCATTTTATGAACATTTTCAATTGATAAGGTGATCCTACTAAAGATAATTTCACGCTATATTATGTGATATAAGTGGGAAAGTGACTTTGGTTGGTGCAAATGTTGAAAGTTTGAACCAAAGGCTTGACTATTGAGATAAATATTTATTGCACATAATGTACCAGGTCGATAGACAGCAAGGACATTGAGCAATTAGGACCAGTGATAAAGACACCACTTGTGAAAGCTTCACGTGGGCAAGTGGGGGGGTCCTAATTACAGTATTTTCAATTGGTACACATCCCCAAATAAAGACCAGACTCTAAATAAATTAATTATTTGTGAATTATATTACTCGATATCTTGGTAAGCGGAAGAAAAAAAGTATACGAATATTCAATCGTATATACGTATACAAGGAAAGAAGCTAAAAGAAAACTTAAAAACAAAGTCATAGGTCAATGCAGTGGCGGAAGTAAGATTTCTGCAAAGGGGATTCAAAAAAGAAAAAATTAAAAACATTAGAAAAAATATTGCTAGTGAGGATTAAACCAGCAATCTTACAAAGAATTTAAACTCCCCTTGATCATTGAATTAGCTTTTGGACTATGTCTAGGAAATTCAAAATATAAAATATAAAAATACAAAATCAGTCTTATATGTACAACATACCTTTCCGACAAAAGGGTTCAGCCCTTCCGCCCCTAAAGCCGCCCCTGGTTCAGGGAAGATTCAATCCATTAGTAAACAAGCTAAGAACATGGTTTGATTTTTACTAGGACATGTTGCGAGGATTTTCTGCAGGAAATCTCTTATCTCCACGTGAATGACTTATATGTAGACTTAATCATGATTTTTGGAAATTAAGCGAAAGATTACCCCCAACAATTAAGTAAAGCCGTTTTATTTTCAGAAGAAAAGTTTGACTATTTACGCAAAGGGTTTTCTTAATTAGACTTTCTGATATCTACTGTTTGTAATTAGATATTGATGAGCTTAATATGGCTTGACATTTTAGGCCATTTTTGTTTCTAATCGAGTTGAATTGATAGAGACTTTGCTTGAATTGTGGCATAATGTGTTACTTTTTGGTGCAGGGGTAAATGAGATTGATATGGAACAAATAACAGACACTTCCGGAGGAAAAAGAGTTGAAGAGGAAGAAAAAAGCTTAAGCCTAGAACGAGCACATGAGCGCGAACAGGAGGCAGGCGACCTGGAGGATGAGTGCGCCCAAGCTCCCAGGTGTGCAGCTGTGCACGTCCTCCTACGAGAATTTAAGTCAGGCTTATTTTTTTCCCTTGACCTATATGAAGCCTAAGTTCGTCCCAAATTAAGTATTTTGAATCTTTGGAGCAAACTTTTAGAAAGAAAAAGGCAAGAAAACAAGGGAGACATTGAACACTTAATCCGAATCATTAAATACGAAAGTTTGTTTGAATTCGTGGAATTTAATGCTTTCTTATTCTCTTAGTACTCTTGTGATGAACAACTTCTCTACTAAGGAGTAGTCCTTAATTCTTAGGGTTATTGACAGATATTGTGCCTTGATTGTTATTCGGGGATTTGACTTCTGTAGTGCTAGAATTCGTTGAACGAGTTTGAACTGATTTGCAAGTTGTTTGTGATTCTACTTTATTCGAAAGAGAAGTATTGTTGAAAATATCATTGTGTACTTGTTTGGATGAATTTCACCACTCTCATAGGTAATTGAAAGAGTTTGTAGATTTATCAATTAACATAATCTAGGGGAATAGTCGAGAGGCATTCTTCGTAAGACCAATCATTCAATGTATTCTTGCAGATGTTCATAACACGTGTCATTAGGTTATACAATGGAACTCTCATTCATCCGGAAGAAGAATTCAAATCCTAAAAGTAATTTAATCAGTTGTTGAAATTGAAAGAGCCAATAGAACTTCAAAATTGTACTTGGAACAAACTTATATCCCAAATAATAGTCGTGCACATATCTTGTCAATGCCCATATTTCTCTCACTGATATCTAATTAATGCCACCTAATTTCCCACTTAGTTGTGTCACGATCTGGAATCCTACCTTGGGGACCGTGATGGCGCCTAACGTCCACTTGCTCAGCAAGCCAACATTAGTTAATCAATTTAATAATTAAACAGTTCAAGAGTAATAATAATTATTAACAATGATTAAAGCTAAAATACATGAATTAAACCCATAATATAACACGATCTAACTCAATCACAGAAGTCTGGTGTCACCAATAACTGAGTAACTAGAAGTATACGAGTATACTTTGAAATAAATACAACCGTTCGAATGAAATAAACAGTAAAGATAGGAAATAGAAGGGGACTTCATGGTCTGCGGATGCCAGCAGCTCTACCTCAAGTCTCCGAAGCAAATATAATCAGAACAGACGTACCTCTAAACAACGTTGGGACTAATACCAGTATTTGCACAAGAAGTTCAGAATTCTAGCATGAGTACAACCGACCCAATGTACTCCTTAAATGTCGAGCCTAACTTCGACGAGGTAGTGACGAGGTTATAGCAAGACACCTACATAAAACCCTGTGGAAATATATATATATATATATATATATATATATATATATATATATATATATATATATATA